>JAAGNO010004278.1:21426-32498 GCA_033439905.1 Ceryle rudis | reverse complement strand
ATGAACTAGACAACTTCTGAGGGTATTTTCCAAATCTATTTTCTGTGCTGCATAGGATAACTGCTAAATTTCAACTTATATTTGAAGCAGGTAATTTCTACAGCTTTGGAATGATCAAGAAACTGGTCACTTAACAATCTCCCACCACTGCAGGTTTTTGGTCTCCCAGACCCTGTCTACTAGCAATTATTTATCAGTAGTGTTAGAAGTTTCTGTCTGCTATCTTCAGAAGTACCCCTTACTGTAACTTAAATCAATTTCTTCTAGTCACATTTACAATGGACACCGAAACCAAGCTTTTTTTCCCCTTCTGTTATTCAAGTATCCTTTTCCCACTTGGAAGCAGCATTCCTGTCTGCCATCAGCCTCTCCTAGGCTGAAGGAGCCCTGGACCTAGCTGTATATAGCTGTATATATGTATAAAAATACATAGACTGTATTTTCTAGACTTTGGATCACTTCTGTTGGTTCCAAATATTTGGCACAGGCCTTCATTTTTCCAAAAGCTACTTCCTCTCCCACAGACAACAGGACAAACAGATCTACAGTGCCAGGATATGAAGCTGAAATGTTAACAAATAAAGATGTAAGCAAAGGTGTATTAAGGTGAACTTGAAGTGTGGGGATGTTTGGTGCTTTGAATCTTCCTGTAGCTTTTCAGCTGTGGATACAGTCGGGTTTGTACACACAGAAGCCGAATTTGAGAGCAGGGGAGTGATCAGTAGTAAGAAAAGGCAGGTGAATTATGATAGAAGCAGGAGGACAAGAATCTCTTTTTCCTGGTCTTCTCCAGTTTCTGTCACTCACAGAAATATAATGATAAGGCTTCAGAGGTGAGCGCTCTTCTCCACTAATCCTGCAGACTCCTGGGAATGTCTCTTTGATGATGTCTCCATCAGCATTGAAATTCACTGGCTCACTATCAGATTTAGGGAGTTGCTAAGTGCCTGTCTGTACACAGATCACCATGACTGTTCAGGAGTTTAAAAATCCAAAGGAACAATGAAGTGCTTTGCAGGTGGAAGTGGCCACATTCCTGAGGGGAATCTGTTGGCTACAGGACATCATAATGACCCTTTATATTTAAGGAGAAACTGGGCATTCCAGTCTGAACTTGTTTTGGTTGTTTTCGGTTTGTTTTTTTTTTTTTTAGTTGCCTTGTGCAGCTTGTCCTTTAGGGCATTGTTATCAGCGCGTTATTGTATCATGGTAATTAGAATTACTCACAAAGCCCAGTATGTGGTAGGCTTTCCACATGAGTGAGTGAGACCGGATTCTTCCCTGGGGAGTTTAGAGGTCTGCTCAGACAAAAGCAGCAAGTTAGGAAGCAGGTGAAGATGCACAGGTTTCAGTGCTGGTCTTGTTACCATCTGTGGTGCATTTAGAGATCAGAAATCACTGCTTCCAAACCTATATGTAATCTGTGAAGTTTTGATAGGTTGAATTTCTTTGCTTTGCTTCTCAGCCCACATGTATGTAGTCAGGAGGTCTGCAGCCATTAGGCAAGTAGGATGGAGATGAAAATTCTATCTCCATCTTAATGTTGTGCTTCGTGATGTTAGGTACCAAGAAGACATTGCTGTGTTGGTCTGAAGTTCTGCTGCTGCTTAGAAATAAGATGCAGTAATGGAGATGAGCTTCGCTTCGCTGTTCGTTTCAGTTTACTCAAGAGCTTTCACTCAGAGGTGTGTGCCTATCAAAATGGTATTAGTTTCAGTAGCTGGTGTCAGGAGCCGACTTTGTCTTTCAACAGCAGCAAAGCATGTGTTATGTGTAAGTGCCTTGGAAATACAATGAGGTGTTGGGATTGTACTGAAGTATTTGGAATGCCTCCAAACTGCACCCATGCCGAAACAAAGACTTGCTGCAGACTCTTCAGGCATCAAGCAGATGCCTCCTCCCCAGTTTATACCAGTCCCACACATACCGGAGTGCCTGTCTGTGCCAGGATAAATTTGTCTGTATTAGGGCTGGTAGATCTGCTGAGCAATACATCTGTCTGGAGATGTGCTACTGGACAGCATGAGCTGTGTGGTGAAGAGGGGATGTAGCTGTGCAGCCCAACTCCAGCTGGTTTAAGGTATTAACCACTTGAGTATCACAACACCTATGTGATGCATTTCCGTGGGGATAAAACCATAATGGCTGCAACTCAATTTGCAATAAATTTAATGTTAAGTTACTGTCGAGGTTTTTCATTTGTTCCTTTTTATTCGCTAGCTATACTTTCCAGGCTTCTTTCTGGCCAAAATTGCTGTACAACTCTAAACCATAGCAAGGAAAGCAATCCCCTGTGACTGCTACATTTTTGCAGTGGAAATGCTATCAGCATTTCTGCTATCTGACTTCTGGTGGTGAAAAAGAAATTTGCTTGGGTGCATTTTGGCCCTCCGAGATGGTATCAGTAAAATTATACAGAAAAGGTCCCCCCCATAGACCTGTTTATCAGCATTTGTGAAGTACAGCCATTCTGGCAGGAATTCAGATCTAGAATGTACGAACACATTAACACCTTTTCCAGAGCCCTTTTATCAGAGCTATTGTGTTCTCAAAATAGGTCGTTGAGACAGTAAAAAAAGGCAAGAAGTAACAAGAGAGTTCTGTGTAGCAAAAAGAAACTTTGCTGCTGGGGCTTGCTGCAAAAGTAAAATCATTTTGATAAGATGTTTCCTGTTTAAGTAGATACTTGACTATGTGTCCTTTGGCTTTAAGGAAGTATCAGACAAAATCCCTTCCCAGTTCCTTAGCTGTCTGGGTGGTTTTTATTACTTTGAAGTTAGGCTTTATCTGCTGGCTTCATTCACAGACTAGCTGGCTTCTTATCACATCTGTGGATCAAATCTTCAAAGGTTTTGTCTGAAGAGTTGGGATTTATGAGGTCACGTGGAATCCCCCTTGGAGGGAGTTCAGCCCATGGCAGCAGAATTGTGGGGAAAGGCTTTTGTCTGTAGGTGATAATGGGCAGGGGAGGGGCTCTGCGATGCACTGGAGGTATGCCTGTCTTGTGGGGTGGTGCTGATAGCCGGGAAGCGTTGGATTGTGAGCACTGGCCCCTTTTCAGCACACAACATATAGAGAATGTGGGAGACCAGAGTGCATTCCTAGACACAGACTCACCGTGTTGCTGCTTCCAGTAGAGCTGTGTGAAATGTCAGAAGGAATTAGATCTCTGCTGGCATTGACAACCATGTCGGGCTCTGCAGCACTAGGCTTCGCTGCACTTTTACAGCCTGGCTCAGGAACTGCACTGAAAGGGTGAATCTTTTTAGTTAGTTATTTTCCTGGAAAGGTGGCTGCTTATTAAAAGTAAAAAACAAAACCAAACACACAAAAAACACCAAAGAAGGAAAAAAAAAAACCAAAAAACAAACAAACAAAAAAAACCAAAACCAACCCAAAAGGCTGTCTGGCTTTCTGCTTACTTCAACAGTGAGCAGCCGCTGTCAAATCTGCAGCCAATACTGTCTCGTCCCAGCCCCAAGCATCCCTTGAACAATACGCCAGCTGAGACGAGCACCTCCAGTAAAAGCACATTGGACTCCTCTTGCCTCCAGAAAACAGCATGATTTCCAGGCTGTGTTCAGGCATGCCAGGCTTGCTGACTGTAGGAAAATGGGAGGGATCAGTGCAGCAGTATGAGTTTGTTGCATTTCTGAGTATCTTGCAAACAGCTTTAGCTGATCAGGCCACTAGAGATCATGCGTGGCTTCAGAGCAAGCAAAATGATCTAACTACATGTGCTGCAAGCAGGAGAGAGTACTTGTCTGTGCTGATTTATACCTTTCAGCTTCCATGCAAGAGATGAAGATTAGGTTAAACGATGTCAACAATCTCTGTTAAAACGGTGTTGGAAAAAAAAAGTTGGTTTTCCTTGGATGAAGCATGCTGAGCATTACCTCCTGCAAGAGGCTGGACAGATTGTAGGTACAGTGAAGACAGTACAATCCCACTCACTGTGAGGGATTTGGGAAGATAATGTAGTAAATGTTAATGTGATGTGTTTGGAGTTGTCTGTCAGATTCTGCCTTCCTTGACTTCTCCATCAGAATGTGCCACTGCTGCAACGAGTAGTTTCCCTCTTACGCACTTGGCTCTTACTTTGGCAAAAGCTGCTATCTTTCAGCACTTACTAATGCAGCCCCTCTTTGGATGAAAGCTCCACCTCCTGTGAAGAAGTAGAGCTTACTCAGCCTCTGCAGCCACACGCTGTCCTCCTGCAATGGCTCCTCCTCCCCTCCCACCCTTGGGTGGAACCAGAGAAGGGAAGACTGCAATAGTTAGCAGGCAGCAGAGCTCATAAGAACTCTAGCAGAAGCATGTCCAGCTAGCAGTGATTCTGTCCTTCCCGAGGGTGCCACTGCTACTGAGTGCAGGGGAAGATGGTTATAGCCATGGGAGCCAGGAAAAATCTGAAAAAGAGTGAGCAGACGAGAGACCTGGCATTCCTTGGGCAGCTTCAAAGAGAGGTTAAGTATCTGAATCAGCGCAAGATTAAATGAGCACTGGCTGCTGCCATGTTGGCAGAACAGAGCCGTTCAGAGGCAGTTGGACAAGTTTGTGGCTGAGCCGGTTTATCCAGTGTTAAGATGGGAAGTTACTTGTCTGCTCCAGCTTACTTCGCTCCCAAGGATCCTTTTCGGTAAGTCTTGTGTAGGATTAGCAGTGGGCCTTTAAAGTGTTGTTTTCCCCCCTGTAATGCTGTCTTAAGCCATTAGCGTGCGAGGTGTGAAGGATGAGGTCCAGTGCTTGTGTACAGGGAACAGTTGGCCTCAGACTGGGATCCTGTCTTCCTCTGAGGCAGTGACAGGGAAGATTCTTGTTACCAGCCTCTTCGCAGCTCTCAGGTATGAGGGAACTGCACCTGTGAGAAGCAGGCTGCCTTTCAGAGCAGCGCTACATGTGCCGCTTACCCCGTGCCCCTGTGCTTTGCTCCACTGCCAGACGAATGAGATTTCTACAGCTGCTGCCGTCTCTTCCAAAGCTGCTTGTGCTCAGGCATAACACAGGGTGAGGTGAGGTGCTGCAGTTGCCAGTTCAAGTTGTGATGCAATCTGCGGCGAGGCAGCACATAATCTTGTTTCAGAAAAGGAATCAAGTACTCTGCAGGTAACTAGGGATGAGCAGCACCCTTCCCTTACGTGGAAAGGATTCTTCTCCTGTGATATTTTGGTTTATATTGACAACCATTCTTGGTCCAATTGAACAAATGAGGCTTGAGAAAGGTGATAACTACAGAATAAGGCACTGATTGCATTGCCTTTCTGTAGTGAGAACTGTTAGCGGGGCTGAGCACAGCCAGGCCAGTGACTGACACCGATGAGGTGAATGGATGGGGAAGGGCAGAGATTGCAGTTTCATTGTCTCCTTCCTATCCCCTCCACTCCCAGTTTGCTCATTATTGATCCTGTTCCTGCAAACACTTTTGTACTGATTTGGGAGTAAGAAGCCTTTTGTTAGAACAGTCTAGGATAGGTGTAAACACTGCTGAGCAACTGCTAAGCTTTAGGCAACTTTCTGAAACAGCGTTTGCTTTCAGAAGAAGGGAAGGGAGTCGACATTAATTATTTGTAATATGTGTAGGGCATGGTGCTAAGCCATTGATACACCTTCTCCTAAGTGTGTGGAAATGGTTTTGCAGTCAGAGCTTAAACACTCTGTCTTCTAGTACTTAGTCTGTTTTCATCTCTTCTCCCTTGTTTAATGTCTCCTATGTAGCCAGTGCACACACTCCTGCAAAGTCTGGGCGAGAAGCCTTTGGGTTAGCTATGGGCTGGGGTTATGTTTTATTCTGCAGCTTTCTGTCTATGTGACTGTCCTCTCCCTTGCCCTGCCTGTAGAATTGGAACCATAGCTCTTTCAAGCTTGTCTAGCGTTAACTGATCTAGCCTGACAGTGTGTGTGAGGGGTGCATTTTATTAATGAGCCCTTCTCAAAGGGTTTTGTCTCTTCAGTGCCAGGGAAGTCTTTGCTTCCATGAGGGTATTGGCTTTCATTTAGATGTAAAAGAGATGCTGCATCAATTGAATCTTCCATCTTGCTGAAAACCAGGCTGGTTACCTGTTGTGACCTGATCCTCCTACCACACGCCACTAAACCAAGTAGCCATCAAGCAGCGATTTGTGAACTCTTGCTGCACCTGCTCTCCTACAGAGCATCAGGGGAGAACACTGCACCCAGATGCTGTCTGGGGTTCATGGAGGATGGCTATGGGAGGCAGATTAAATTAATCTTTATAGCCAAGGCTGGGAAGCAAAGAATTATCATGTATGGGACTGTATAATCAGAGCAGGGCTCTGCAGCTCTGAAAATGGTCACTGGGCAGCAGGAGGAAGCATGTCAGGTATTGCTGTTACCAGTCCTCCAAGAAACTTGATTACCATGCTTTATTATCCTGTAAAAAGGATTAGCAAATCACCTAGGGGAAGATGAGCAGTTTCTAATCTATAAAAGGTAGAGGAGCAAGAAATCTTCCTTTCTTTTGGTTGTGGTGACTGGCAAAGATTAGCTTGCTTAATACCTGTAGAAGTAATCGTATTCCTGTCTCAGCTGACGTGAGCCCTGGCAATGGCAGCACTGCAATGCCACGCACTCTAGTGAGGAGAAGGGAGGAGTGGTAACTCTTGTATGTTCTGTGATAAAATTCAGACATATCTCATCAATGCGAGTCGTGTGGAACAATCATGTGATGAGTGTATCACTGGGGCAAAGGCACTGAAACAGTTGAAACAGGTCTTGAAACTATACGTGTTGCTGTCAGCCAGTTCTCCACACCTGACAAATCTAAAGCCTTTTCTACGTGACCAAATGCATGGTTTGCAATATGGGCCACAGCCATGGCCTCTTGTTGGCAGTGATTAACGAAGAGGCCAGTTAGACCATTACCAGCATCTAGCCTCTCTGGGGTTGGTTGCTTGTTCCTGTTGCCTCATTGCCCTGGGTGTGGTTCTGAGCCCTAAACTGCAAACTTGTCCTGCCCAGATTTGTTTTAATTGCATAGCAAAGACCTGACTGCTTGCTGGCTCCAGCTCCGCCTCCCAACCTTCATTTTGCTATTGGGTGTGTTGCAAATTAGATACCAGTGCTTATTTCCGGATGGAAGCAAACTAATCGAAGTGGTGCAAGGTTGCAATCAAGCCATGAAGAAGCAGGGGAAAGAAGACAAGAGTACACACTATTCTAGAGCCTATCTAAACAGAATTGCAGTTGTGTTGCTTTTGCAGAAGTTTTAGATTTTCTTAGGGAAAGAAAAAGAGTGGTTGAAGGTGAAATTGAAGAGGGGTGAGCAAGGGAAGGTGTTGAGCTTAAAAATAAATAAATAGCCCACCTGCTTGGAGAGAACCTAAACCAGGAAGCCAGGTCTTGAAGTCCTGGTGGAGCAGTCTCCAGTATTGCTGTCTGCATCCCAAGTGCAGGTCTGATCACAGCTCCCTGTTTGAAGATGTAATCGCTCTTGGAGCACACACTGGTACAGGCATGCACGCAGAAGTTGGATAAGTCTGAGGGATCCGATTTGCCCAGCTGAGCCAGATGTTCCTGCCACAAGGTGATAGAAATCTTTGCTGTTAGTCTCCACTTGCTCTTTTCTCCCTCCCACTCACCTACTTGATCATTCAGCGTGGGGTATTTACTGTAAATGAAAGCCAAAGGCTAGTGGTTGAAGGCAGAATGCACTGCAATGCCCTCTAGGACTCTTGCATACCATGAGCAGGGTGTAACCATGACAGTGCCCCAAGGCTGAGGCTGTAATGATGCATGTACCATGTAATACAATGTTAAGTTACTGCTCCCCCTGCCTTAGACCAAATTGGCAAGACCCGTTGCACGTGCTGGAGTTCTTTCCCATCACTGTGGGGGGGACACAGGATTTGGAGCTCCTCAGCTGAGAGCACAAACACTATAAAAGCCAAATAGGAGCAACTTTCCTGAGGGTAGAGTATAGCACTAAATACCTCATGAGGTGTGTTTTCCCCTAAGACCATAGACTGCTTACAAGCAGCTTCACCTTGTTGCTTTGCAGTCTTTTGAGGTGAAGCAAATAACTCTCCATGTTGGAGCATGACCAGCTTCGCATATTGTCACGCTTATTAAAGCTGGTGGAGTTTACAAGGAATGCCTTTGGCACAAATAAGCTTTCAGGAAGCTTGTGAAGTCAACAGTAGCCCTCATTTTAGACCCAGGAGCATGTAAATAGTGCACCTCCACTAGCTGAGTTCAGTGCACTTGGTGCTATAGAAGGGCCTCCTGTCCAGGAGGGCACACACCCCCCTAAACCCCCACCTCAGTGCAATGGGTTTCCCTCCAGTGCAGTAACTGAGATGGTTGTTGGGGCAAGAGGCAAAAGAAACTCCTTCCATCTATGGGAAAGCATCATACTGATGATGACATTGATCCTTCAGGTGTCTCTTTGAACCACCTCTTGGTGACTAACCTGCCTTGGATTCTGCCTAACTCAGAAATCCCCAATACCAGACTAATTTTCCCTGTAAAGTCTGAGAACATGCTGCCCAGGGCTAATGGAATAATCTTCAGTGATGCAACTGCTGTCTGTGCTTTATCTCCCCATTAAGTCACACCTCTGTGCTGCAGAAGTTAAACTCCCTTCCCCAGTGCATCCTGCTGAGGCAGGATTATTTTGTGTTCAGAAAGTTTGAAGATTTGGGTTCTGCCTGTGTCTTGCTAAAATGGTATCTGTAGTAGAATTGCTTCATCTTTGTTTTTTTTTTTTTTTGCCTTTTTTTTAAATTATTTTTTGAGTGGGTGTGGTTTCTTGAGGGGAGTGTAGACAGAGGGTTAATGATGGTTGCTTGTTGAAATGGGAGCTGACACTGAGATGTGAAGGATTTTGAGCCTCCATGAAATTAGAGAAATAGTTTTGTTTATGTTTGTTTTTTGTTTGGTCATTTTTTGTTTGTTTTTATTGTTGTTATTCTTGTTGTTTTTGGTGTGTGGGTTTTTTTTTTTTTATTGGTTTATTGGTTATGGGTTTTTTTCTCATGGGCTATCATAAGCAGAAGGAAAGGAAGAGTAATTGGTGGGGAGAGGTGGAGGACTTTCCTCACAGTTAATTGGTGGATGCAGTAAGTATGTGGAGCTCAAAGGAAGAACTGCTTTGAAAACTCTCCCTCAAATAGATAGTGCTGCAGTTGACCTATTGGGAGAGGTCTCCTTACAGAAGAATAGAAAGGCTTTCCACAAAGATTGGTGCAAAACTGGCTTCGTGTTGCATAGGGAAGTGGATCCTGCCTCTTTGTCCCCCTTCCTAAACTGGCTGGGGTGACAGGTACTCTGGCACAAGATGGTGTGATGCCCTAGAAACACTAAGTAGAAACATAGCAGAGCTTATCTGTGTGCTGGGCAGCTCTGCCACTGGAATCCTGCATGCAGGAAGAGGGAGAAAGCACAGGAGCAAAATTTTTTAAGGCAGGATTTATAAACCTACTGATGTGATACAGTAAAAGGATGGGATTTGTTTTAAAATTTGGAAGCTTCTATTTTCTTTTGTATTGGTTGATACCACCTCTCCTTACAAGCCTTGGGCTGGGGCCTAATTTTCATTTGAAAAAGCATTGGGAAATGAAGGGGTTTAGCACATCTGTAACTGGAAGAGCTGGTGGTAAGCTGCTGCTGCATGTCTGTTTTGTCCATGCAGGACACAGCCTTTTTCACTGACTTGTAACCTGTTGCCAACTGGAACTTTTCCTTTGATTCCTTCAAGGTGCTCTGAATGCCAGGATCCCCTCACTAACTGGTACTATGAGAAAGATGGGAAGCTGTACTGTCACAAAGACTACTGGGGGAAGTTTGGGGAATCTTGCCATGGCTGCTCTTTACTGATGACTGGACCTGTGATGGTAAGGACTCTGAAGGACTCCTGCCTGGAAGCAGGACATGCCTACCTTCAACTCCTCAAACTTGGTTGGGAGTTGCCCTACCTTTTCAATTAACTAAATAAACTGAAGGTAATAGTCTCCTTGCTTCTCTAATCAGAGATTAGAAATGAGGCTTGTGTGTGCATCTTCTAGATAAAGATTAATTTTGAATGAGGGGTAGCTCTTAAAGGAAGGAGTTGTGAGGATCTGAAGTGTTTTTACAAAGAAAGGTGCTGAAATGCACAGGCCTGAGAAGCAGGAAAGTGATTAAGGAGACATCTGCTCAGTTTCTGTGGCACTGTGCCTTGGTGCCTCCATGGGGTGATTTTCCACTGCACTGCGGAGTCAAACCTCTCGGCTCAGGATAAGCAGCAGGCTCTGGCTTTAGGGAAGCTTGCCATCCAAGTCCCACCTGGACTATGGCCAGAGCGGTTTTCTGGCTGATGGTGTCTTGCAGTAGTGGCTTTGAAACATTAAACTCTGCCAGCATAATATGGGGTTCACCTGAATGTTCCCCCCCTGCCACAAACTTGCAAATATTTAACCTTTAAAACTGTCAAGAATTAAACATCACTATTATTTTTCTAGTGCCCAGGTAAAAGCAGCATGGTACACAGTAATATGATTGCTACCTCAAAGGGAAGTACTGAGAAAAGGGCAGAAAATTTCTCATTGCTCACAGAAGTCTTTGCAAAATACTGTCAATAAGGGAAGTTCTTATAAGGAAAACAGAAAAAACAAAGCAATGAATAAAAATATTCTTTAAAGGTATTTTGTTGTCTCAGTCTCAGCTTGCTGTTTTGTTTCTTTTTTCTGTCAGCTGGCTGCTGAAGTATCTGAATTTGTGCATTGCCCATCTGCCAAAAAAAAAAATCCCTTTCAGCTTTATTAATTCAGGCGTAATGTTTGTTACCTTGCCAAAAGCAACTGAACAGGAAGGTTTAATATCTTGTTTACTAGTCTGCAGCAGACTATCAACTATTTTTGATAGTTGAGCAGCTGCCAAATATAGCAGAGGTTCCTGGGACACAAGCTTTGCTTTGCATGTTGACATGTTTGTTTCAGAGAAGTTTTGCAAACAAGGTGTTTGGGGTTCAGGAAAGGTAGAATGGACTACTATAACTCTCCAGTAAAATCCGCCACTTTGAGATCTGAATGAACATGTTCATTACAGAGGAAAGCAGTAGCTGCATCTGCTGATGA
>JAAGNO010004277.1:39688-64067 GCA_033439905.1 Ceryle rudis | reverse complement strand
AGCCCCAGACGCCGCTTGTCAGGTGGGCGCGGGGCGGCTGAAGGGAGGGAGCGGATCGAGGCAGCTGGAGGGGAGGAAGATGCACCAGGAGGGACAAGCGACGGCGCCGGGGCCCAGAGGGGGTGTCGGTGCGGCGCCGAGCCTGACTCAAATCCCACAGCGCAAGCCCTGTCCTGGAGATGCTCCGGAGTTCTTGTGTGGAAAGTGATGGAAATGACATAGGAAATGAAATAACGCAAGGCGGGGCGATGTCTCTCTGCTGATTTAACTTGATGATGTGCTCCGTGAACTTCACCCAAACACTGGGGTTTGGATGTTCTGCGCAATTTTATGTAAAAGTACCTTCAGGGGAGAAGGGAGGAATTGAAGAGAGTGAACCCCGTGGTTGGTGGGCTGGGAATTCCCCGTAACCAGGCTGGCTGAACACTTTATAGTGCGGTGCCATTAATGGGGTGTCAGGAGCCAGATGAAAGTAAACCCTTGGTTCCAGAATTAATCTAAAATGAAACAGGGGTTTATTCTGGTTCAGGGAGAAAATGCCCATATGCCTTCTGAAGCCTTCTTTACACCCGTATGGGTGCATTAAGTCTTAAGATTCCAAAACAGCGTTCACAACAAGTGGATTGCAGAGTCAGGATAACGCGGTTGTGCGAGGTGCTGGGGGAGCTAATCAAAACCTATCAGCCGGCCAAGTAAGAAACTAAGCCAGCTATCGAGTGAAAGCACAAGGAAATAAGAAAGATTGTGCAGTGGAGGTCTGAGAGCAGCTGTGAAATTGAAGCCTCAGGGCTTTGCAGTCCTCCCCTATGTTCCTTCCCACGACAAATCAAATGGAGTCCAAGCCTGATCCTTGGACTGGGAAGCTTCTTATCCCAGTCTTTTCCTCCTTCCCCAAGCTCCCTCTCTCCCAGCGCATTGCAGAGCCTGCCCACACTCAGTGGCTGGAGTGAAACCAGAGTAAAAAAAATGACTCCATGGACAGTCACAGGCCTAAGCTGAACTAAGTTACTTTGGAAAGGGTGCCTATTTGGGCTATTACAAGAAGTCAGCCCTTTGCTTATAAAGTCTTCATACTTTTGCATTCTCTCACGACAGATTTCCTTACCCCAGCTGCCAGAGGGCGTGCATTTCCTACCTCTTTGGAACTGTCCTGGAAGAGGCAGTGATTTTCCTTCATTAAGTGTTACACTGGAAAGACAGTTGTACTTCTCATACAGATTTTTTTCTCAGAAATGTTCTTTTCTTTTTCCTGAATAATTTTGAAGTTACAGTTTGAGGATTTTGCACATTTGTGTAAGATTTCTGTCCCAGTTTTGCTTCTGGTCTGCACACACACAGTAATTCCAACACACTTGAGGGAGACATTACTGGGGGTTTTTTTTAAGTGCAGATCACCTGCTTAGGATTTGGGAAATGAGGCCAGAATTTCCAGAACACATCAGAGTGAGAATGCACAGTCTGGAGCACAAATATGCTCGATTCTGACTTGGAAAATACCAGGTGGAAATCTGGCAGCTGTAAAGTGGATATTCAAACAAGGTAATTTAAAATTCCTGTGACCCTGAGGAGAGACTTGGTTCCTTATAGCAGGGAAATGTGAAGTAGTCAGTTGTACTGATTTTATTTCAAAAGCTGTCCTTAATCTGTATTTACTACCAAGAGTTAATCTGTAAGCTTCTCTGCTTTATCTTCTGAATAACCTGCAGCACCCATATTAGGCTGATTCCTAAGACGTATCTTTGGCCAAGATTTTATTTTCATCAAACTGAGACAGA
Organism: Ceryle rudis; assembly: GCA_033439905.1. Lineage (NCBI taxonomy): Eukaryota > Metazoa > Chordata > Aves > Coraciiformes > Cerylidae > Ceryle > Ceryle rudis. The sequence goes on along the minus strand of JAAGNO010004277.1, from coordinate 62,292 downwards.
CATTTTCTGTCCCGTGGCATAAACGCAGAAGGTCTAGTGGTTTGTTTGGTGACTTGTGTTTCAAACATCATTATTTATTAACATTTTCCATTTCCTTTATAGCTTTCGGATTCAAGTTACACCAGGCCTAAGAAGTACACAGCATAAGGCTGCTTTTCCCTTTATTATGTTGAGAGAATTGTAACATAGGCAATTATCCTACAGATTACCTTTTTATTTTACAGTTTTTAAGAGTAGCAATCCTCTGCTCTTGCATTCTTGAGGAAAGCTTTAGGAGATTTCAAAGGGTGCGAGCAATTACTCTGGAAAGAAGGGTGAGATCTTCAGCTGCAGACTGGAAGCAAGAGGCTACTGCAGCATGCTCAGGTTATTGGACTGAATCCTAGACCAGACCAACTCAAAAGCCCTTGTGACTTCTGTTGGCAGCTGCAGCCCAAAGGAACCAATAATTGGCAAAAAAGGATTAGCAAGGGCATGGATGAAGAATCCTGGACCCCTTACCCTCATCAGAGCACTCTGGTAGATCAGCAAGGAACCCCCGTGCTGTCTTCACTGCCATATTGAAAAGGTCTCTTGACTGGTCCTGCCAGCAGTACACCTGAGGTACACCTTTGTGCCAGTGATCCATCAGAAACCGTAGCTCAGCTACAGAGCACAGGTCAGGACCTGAGCCGAAATCTGGGGAAACAAGTCACATTTTTACTTTTTCCAATACTACAAGCTTGACGGTGAAAACAAGCAAAGCTAGTAACACCGAAGTGCCCAGTGCTCACATTTCAGGTCTACAGCTGAATGAACAACTCTCGCATGACTCCCAGAAAGGTCTATCTGATTATGAAAAAAATGATGCATCATTTTATGTGCAGTGTCAAAGCCCTTCTCTTCTGCAGGCAGCAAAAATAGCCATGGGACAAACAGGCAGATGCTGGTTTATTAAAGATACATATAATACGTATCATGCCATCTATTTAAACCATATTCCTGTCAGAACTGCTGCCTTCCTTGCCTAAGGAAGGACAGCCAAGGAAATGTATTTGAGCATGCGTGCGTGGCATGAAACAGGATGCTGAGAGCTGCTCAAACTGGGAAGCTGGCGGAACCAACCAGGGAGTCCCCAGAGCAACCTGACCCGGTTCTTCATAATCAGCTGGTATCACCAAGGACACCCTTAATATCCAAAAATACATGCTCATGCTCTGTGGCTCCCCCTTTTCCCCCACTGTGCTAACAGTGAAATATCCAGCCTCCCTCACAGTCTCCACAGTGTGAAGAAATCCCAGTGTGGGGTTTTTTTCTGGATTTTGACTCCTGCTTCCTGGCTTTGGCCTGATGGTTGTAGACTGCAAGCGTCCTGGGCCAAGTAGAAAGACGATCTATGCTCTATTTATGTTATTCCCTGTTAAGCTTTAAAGCTATACAGCCTCTCCCTTATCCTTCAACGCCTCATCATCAGCATGACTAAGGGCAGGTTGTTCACCAATAAAGAAATGACCTTTGCTAGAAATAGCTATCATTATAAATCTTAGTTTCCCTGTCCTTCTGTATATGGGCCTGCAGAAATGTCACTGAGGAAATCAACTAATTGGATTATGTCAAATCTGCAAAAGCATTCAGCTTTTTGAGGCAGTGGGCAATGCACGTGAGATTACCCTCACCTACTACATTTTAAACTTTCTTGTATTTCTAGATCCCATCCAAAGTTTGACGACATGTTAATGAAGGTAGTGGAGAAACCGCATTGATCTCAGTAGATCTGCATAAAGTACCATCCTCCTGGTCACCCGTAAGTGTCACTGACTGATGCATGACATCATAAAAATCAGTTCTGTAGAATTAATGCTCACCAAGTCCTATGACAGCATGCTTGTCTGCTGTCTGTCTTTTTTTCTTCACATCCCAACAGTAATTTAAATACAGATGTCTCTAACAATCATTAAAATGCATGCAGCAGCAAAATAATTCTTCTAATCCTTCTGTCTTCTTTTGTTTCTTGTTTGTTGCTGGGAAAACTCCACTCAGCTGTCTTTTCACATGATCTGATGACAGCCAACAGCCGTTCTGTATCGGAGGGAAAAATGTTTTGAATATTCCCTCTGCTACATATTGGCAATAATCTGGGAGGAGGGCAGAGAGTGGAATACCCTATTTTATTTGTCCGTTGAAAGTTTGACTTTGAGACTGGTAGCTGACAAAAAGTGATTCCCGCATTGCAGGGTTAAATAGCCCAGTTACTATCATAGCCTGTAACAAAAGGATATGATTTCAGCAATACTCCCAGCTGCACTAAGGCACTAGGAATAAAACCATCGCAATTTGTTCTTTCCTCACCATCAAAAGAAGTAGATTTTAGGGTGCATTCTGGTCGGCTGCTCTTTTCTTAACACACTTGGCAGGGGCAGTGGCAGGCAGGCCAGCCTGGTACTTACCTACTGTGAAGCGTTCTGAGCCTGTGCCAGGTCCCAGCCCAAGGCACTGAGCTGTGTCCAGGCACCCACCCTGTTAAACCTCCTAAACCCAGAACCTGCCCTGCAGAGAGCAGCTCACACGAGCTCTGCTACCAAGGGTAATCTGCTGAGACATGGGCTAACTCACCAGCACCTCTTCTTTTATGTATTCTTTATTCTCCCGTTCTCCTGCTGTGGCTGGAACCCGTACTCATATCTGGTGAGACCCTGCTGTGCCTCAGCCAGACAGCGAGTGCTTTCTTTCCAGGATCTGTGCCAAAAGGGGTTCCCAAAAGGCCTGTTCCCTGGGTGGCAGCCTCATGTCACAGCCCCTTTATTCTCCTCTGACCAGCTTCATTGTGCCACACCCTTAGGTACTCCCTGCCCTGCCAACTTTAACCCCACTGCCCAAAGTCTTCTAGGCAAAGTCAGACAGGTTGGTTCAAAACAGCACATGAAAAACATCCTCACCTGTCTTTGCTTTAACTCCTCTCTCTTGTCTGGTTGAAATTCTTCCCAAACCACTCAGAAGTAAAGGACGTGTATTTATCTGCAGATGAGGTCCAGGACAGGAGTCGCATCCCTGAAATGCAGAAACCGCAATGGAGTTCAGCCTGTGGAGGCAAAAGATGGGGTATTGATGGTGGAGACCCACATGCTACAGACAACATTTCCCTATTGTGTATCATCAAACTCTGGATTAGCACTGCTTCCTCCAAGTTTATCATCAGCTCTCCTGTTAGTCACCTGAGTGAGTTTTGTCATTAACCTTTTGATATCCTTGAGATATCAAAGAGATATCTTAGTGGTCCCAGTTTCTCTCAAAAGAAAAAAAAAAAAAGGAAAAAAGAAAAAAAACCCCAGCCTGTACTTTGTCCATAAATAACAGCTTTCGATCTTTTGTCATGCTTAATGTCTCCTGTACCTTTTTCAGTTCTTCCATACCCTTCCTGTGTGGTCTCCCTAGCCTTTTTGCAAAGTATAATTATGCTTGTATAGGACATCCTGCAGCGCTAATGAGGTGAAGAATGCCTTTGTCCCTCTCTTTTTAAAATAAACAGCACGTAGTGTGGCCAGCAGAACTAGGGGAGGGATTGTCCCCCTCTACTCAGCACTGGTGAGGCTGCACCTGAAATACTGGGTTCAGTTTTGGGCTCATCCCTGCAAGAACATTGAGGGGCTGGAGCATGTCCAAAGAAGGGCAACAAAGCTGGTGAAAGGCGTGGAGAACAAGTCTTGTAAGGAGCAGCTCAGGGAGCTGTAGTTATTCAGCCTGGAGAAAAGAAAGCACAAGGGAGACCTTATGGCTCTCTGCAAGAAAGGAGGTCGTAGCAAGGTGAGGGTCAGTCTGTTCTTCCAAGTAGTATGTGATAGGACAAGAGGAAATGGCCTCAAGTTACACCAGGGAAGGTTTAGATTGAATATTAGGAAGAAATTCTTCACAGAAAGGGTTGTCACGCCCTGGAACAGGCTGCCCAAGGAAACAGTGGAGTCCCCATCCCTGGAGGTATTAAAAGACATGCAGGTGTGGTGCTGAGGGACATGGCTGAGTGGTGACCTGGCAGTGCTGGGTTAACAGTTGGACTTGATGATCTTAACGGTCTTTTCTAACCTGAACAAATCTGTGATTCTGTAATTTCTTAGCAAATAATCCAGCTGTTAATTTAAGGTGCACTTCATAAACAATGCCCTTGATTCTCTGGAACTGTTCACTTTTTCTTATTGTAGTAATTTTCTTCTTTTTGACTTTAAACATGGCCTTTCTTTTTAATATATACTTTTTTAAAAGCATAGTTGCCTGTTACACAGACTACCACCAACGCTCCGTAAAGACAACTGACAGTGAAGGGACCAAACTTCAAACAAGATAAAGTCAGGGAGCAACCTTATGGCTAGGATTTGGAAAAAGCATCTCAGATAGATATGGCAGCACAAGTGAGACTTTCCCCACGGACAATTAGGAATAGAAAGACCCTTTTTTAAGGGCTATGGAAGAAAATATGAGCTGGAGCAAGTTCAGGGGAAGACTTGCCTTCTATCTCTCACACACACACCCATTTTACATGATGCTGGATATGTCAAATCTCTGATTTACTAGCTGTAGGGGCTTCGTGGAATCATCTATGGAAACTGCAGATTCAAAGATGGGAAGGCCAAGGAGTGAAGGTTGTACAGCCCGTACATTTTGTTCTACTGAGATCCCATTTATTAGAAAACGAAGAGCTGGACATGCAATCAGAACACTGAACTGGAAAAATTTAAAGCCTTTTAACTGTATTTCTGTAACTCTGCATAAATGCCAGAGAAATCATAAAATGTAATGCAGCTGTCTCTAAAGATTACGCAGGAAATTCCTCTTTGCCCAAGTATAATATCATATGTCGCCTTTAAAGAGAACGCCTAGTTAACTTTGGATCTACACCATCAGTCATCCACGCAGTACCTCAGTAACAGAGGTATGCTTCCTTGGAGTACAGACATTAGCAATGCACAGACCATCATAGATCAAATCTCAGGCCTTCTTGGAAGCCTGTCTAGAATCAATTACCTTGCAGACGTGATAAGACAATCTATTATGTAAACCAGTGCTCCTATCAGACTAAGAGGAAATTTGTATCTAACAGCTTGCAGAACCAGAATCCCAAACAGCATACAATAGGACATTAGTGCTTGATAAAAAGAATCTCAAAGCACAGAGTAGGAATATGTACTGTGGCCTTTGTCCTGCAGAGGATTGATAGCAAAGTTGTAGGTAATGAAAATGAGCCCCGTGGACCTATTCACATATAAAGACATAAAAGTGGACAATCGTTTGTAGACTTCAGTCGTGGTGTTGGGCAGGTGTGAGAGGGTGTGGAGGAATCAGTTGTGAAAGGACAAACAATTAACTGTGTTGTAAAAATGATTGCAGTTTCCTGGTCCAACCCAGTTTAGATAAGTATCGCTTGTTTATCTGAAATGAAACAAAATAATCCCAGCCAATTTAGGTAAATCCAAACTCAGAAACTGTTCTTCGGTATGACCAGGTTAACCCACATGGCTTTAAATGGTGCTGCACGTTATTTTTAACAGAGTGTATTACCTTAAATTATTGCTAATCTCCCTGTACACTTTTTAAACTGTATATATGTAAATCCCACTATCAGAAAACACGGGGACAGTTAGCTTCAAAAATCTGCATGCACAACACTGTGTTCAACATCATCTGTATAAAACAGTGCAAGTTTGCTTACTAGGTCCTCCACATAATATGCAGCATGCCAGGTACCTCATGCAGGTGGTCCTGGTACGATGGTAAAGAGAGCTCTGGTAGGGGTGTGGGCTGAAATCTGTCTGTCAATCAGCCATTAAACACTTCTAACAAAGAAAACCAGCATTCCTTACAGCCCCGAACTCTGCCTATGATATACTGTTGGCAGACCTGCACTAGGAAAAAAATACACAAATGTTGACTAGTTCATGCAGTGAACTTGCATGCGTGCCACTTTCACTTACACAGAGCGCCAACCACTCCAGGCTACAGAATGGGACCACCAATCTTCAGCCCCTTACAGATCTGTACGGACTCACTGGCTGCCCTAAGGATCACTAAAACACTTTTTCCAAAGAAAAAAAAAGGTACATTAAAGACCTAAGGTAATGCAAAGGTACTGATATCCAGGATAACTTAGGGAGGGAATAGTTGAAGCGCAGTTAGAAAGGAAGTTAGAACTCACTACAGATGGTATGTAGGACTCATTTTGCCAGATCATGGTGGTCTTTGGGCTCCTCTAGTTTGCTCTACTTCAGAATCTCATTTTCATTAAATTCTTCTGCAAGAGCCTGTTGAGGACATGCAGCCTCATTGACCAGATATCTCTTGGCAGACGCCTCAGTGAGTTCCCAGCTGAAGGAGGAAATTGCCCAATGTAGGTATCTTTTTTCCACAGTCTTAGGAAGGGGCATTCAGATTTTTTTTTCTCTGAATAGGTACCTTACTGACTCTTCGCACATATCTAGGAAGAGTGAATGCTTTGCCAGGTCTGTAGAGGAACAATCTGAAAAACAAGAAATATCTAGTTTGGGCTACCTTCTAACTGCAGCTAAGCGGCCTAGGTGATGCTTAGGGCCATCTTGAACCTCTGCTTTTGAAATGGAAGATCAGTGGGCATAAATGGGTTTATCTCCAGGAAAAAAAGCAGAATCCCAAAATCCCAGCAAATGTGCTCCAAGCTCAGGGCAAGTTCTGGGAAAAATTTCATGTCTGTACTCAAGAGATGCAGCCTGATCAGTCACAAAGACACCTTCCTTTCCTCTTTGACCAGAGCTCTGGAGCTTAGCAAAGGACCTACACAACAACAAGGCATCTCAGCCTCTCTTTTCCTGGCAAAACTTCCTGTATCATCCAAGCTAGCAAAATCTGTCTGTTTTGGGAAACAACGGATATATCAAACATTCTGGCAAAGCCCAGGAGAAATGACAATTCAATGATGTTGAAAAGAAAACTATCAGAGAGAGATTATTTTGTCTGACAGTCTTTCTTTATGCTCTTCACTGAAGAAGAACGAGTCCTTTCATGCATATTGAATTTACTTCTAGTGCAAATCAACCTCTGTCAGCAGGGCCATAATTGTTGCCGGCTTAGGAAAACGGGTGATCGCTGCTATCTGGAACCTGCCCTCTGCACGCCTTGGAGTGCCAAAGTTTTCTAGCCACTTATTCTGCTGCGAGCAATGCTCATTTTACACTGAGGCATCACATTTTTTGGATGTAGCATTCAGAACATTTCCTACACTATCTATTAAAGCAGTTGCCTGAGCAGGCAGATGGTACAACCAAATGGGGGTCCACAGGCCATGGAAACCTCAGCCCCCAGTTATGGATACGAAAAGAGGTAAGGGAGCAAATGTTGCCTGTTAACAGGAGTGGCAGTCCCAACTCATTTCTCACACCAGGTGAAAAAGCCAGTGCTGCTGGCTCTCTGGCACCGTATCTCTCTCCACGACACAAAACTTGACCACCGTTTCACCACAGACACTCCTCAAATGCTGTGATGTTGCAGCTTGTAAAGAAAAAATAATCCCTTGAACAGATGCAGAATTACACCACAACTGCTTTCCTGAGAGTCTCTGCAGGTAGCAGATGTGTATCGCACACTGAGCATCCATCCTTTCCCCAAATCTAAGAAATCCATGAGCTCAAAGCTCAAGACACAAAGTAATGCCTAGAAGTTTCAGGTCCTTTTTCTGATACCTGTAAGATGCCCAACACAAATGACAGTGGTATGAATTTTGTCTCTGGCTTCTGCTGTTCTGCACACCATTCTGTCAGCCCAAACGTGGCAGCAACCCAGCTGAACTTGTGGGTTGTGTCCTTCCTGGGAGCAGGCAAAATCCATGACACAGTAGGAATGGTGTATCATTTCCCTGCTGTGACACGGATGGAGAAAAAGACAACATAGATGGTGTATTGGTGTGATCCAGTATGGCTCAGCAGCAAGGAGTGCCTCTTTTGAGGCTGCAGCGGCTGGCACCCCACAGAGCAATCCCGCTGCTTCTCTGCTGTGGCTCAGAAGCTCCACTCTGCAGTGCCTGATGGCCTGCAGATGCGGGTGAACAATGCAGCAGCAACAGCTCCTAAGAACTTGCCTAGGGCAGCATCAGCTCCTAAAAGCTGGCCTAGAACAGCTGAGGATGGAGCTGCAGGAAGAGGCCTCCCATGTCCTTCTGATCTGTGGGAGGAGCATTGGGGTTCCAGCCAAACACACTAATGACACATGTAGAGAAGCAGTCTGATTAAAGGTCTGAAAGTAGCATCCACTCTCTGCCAAAGGTTAGCTTCTGCAGCCTCCAAGTTCTCTCTGCAGCAAGAGGATAACAATGCTTACCCACCTTTAAAAGTAGGATTAAAATACTCAGGCATTTTGTGATGAACCAAGATAAACTACAAACAGTCAATAGGAAAGAAAAGACTTATGCTCTAGGTTTTGTGATTTCTAATGCGGTTCCCTTTCCAGTAGGCTAAAATCATTTTGCTGGGGGAGCAACAATTGCTAAACAGATTCTGCCATGCATTTGCACATGAACATTTTCTGCAAATAGCCATAATGTGACTACATTTTCTTAGGAGAGTGAAGAGCACTTCTTCCACCAGAGGATTGTCTTTTGCCAGCCTTCTAGTTGAGAAAACAAACTGCAAAGGTGGTAAAGCTGCTCAACTTACAGTTTCACACTTCTATTACTTATGTAAAGCATTGTCCACATTACTTATCTTCCCGTGCATGAATCTTGGACTAGTCCAACTGAGTTTAGCAAATCTTCCCACCCAAAAGATGAATCTGAAACAGTCTCAAAGTCGGCCTGAAAAGTTTGGCTAAATTATAAAGAACCAAACAAAGAGGCTCTGGCAACTTTAATAACTGTAGATGCACTTCAGCTTGCTTGACCCACTACATCAGACAATGTTGACCTCATTGCTTACCGCAAAATCATGATGCATTCCTCAGTCTGTGGCAGCATCACCTCAGTGAGACTAAAATAAAACCCCCTGAAAGGTTTTATATAATGCCAAGGCTACAAGATCTCTAATGTCATTTTCTTACTGAAGCAAGAGCCAAATGCAGCTTAAAGTCATTAGCTAATGGCCTGTGACAATGAAGGACAAAGACAATTATTACACACATCTCCAAGCTGATTGTTTCTGTGTGACGAAAATGCAACAAATTATTGTTCTCCTATATTAATGTACCATAAAGGATTACTATCATCTCTATTTCAAAAAAACCCTATCCCTTTCAAAATGCAGACTAATGCTGGATAAATTTGATTTTTATAGATGAAAGCCTGGTGGAAAAATCAAGATTTTATTAGAGTCATGGACAATCACATTACATTTTGTATATGAGGACTTCTCTACTGAATCAGGAAATTGATCTCAGGACATTTTTTCTCCTGAAGACTTATCAATTCCCTGAGCATCTCTCCTGTATCTCAAACAATTATCCTTGGATAGCCAGAGGCATTCTTAATAGCTGGTTTTATTTATAGAAAAGTCAGAAAATATATACAATATGAAGTCTTAAAGATGAGTGAAAGCCTCCTACCTCTCTCACTACCAGCAGCTGGAAAACATTTCTAGCACTTGGAACATGAAAGGAAAAGGAAGTCAGAGTAGCCATGCACCTGGAATGGCAAAAATCATTATTTCCCTTTTTTTTTATTATTAACAAAATTTCCATGAAGCTTTAGTTCAGGAGGATCATCATTCTGCAAGACCCTAAGACTCAGAAGCATAAAAGCTCACAGAAAAAAATAAACCAGATTTACAGTTAAAGAGTCTGAAGACTGAGTCTGTTTCTGAAATGAAGAAAATTATATTCTAATGTGGAAGGGGTAAATCATCTCACCACTTTCAGCAAAATGCATGGTAGATCACACTCCTTGTAAGTTTTTAATGCCAACAGGTAAAGCACTAAGGAGAGGATGTGCCACCTGAGCCTGCCAACAGCTCTACATTCAGATTAGGTAGGACCCAGCCAGATCCCCATCCTGTACTCATGTACCTGTGCAAGCAAGCTAGCAGCTCTGACACGCTGCCAAGTCTCCCAGAGGCTGCTAACACCAGCTCCATGTCAAACAGGGATGGGCTATTGCCCAGATGTGCAGTGAGATGCCTGACTCCCAGACACATACTGCCACTATCACATGACAATGGCCATGGCTATCTCTACTCTTTAGTGGCAGCTGAGGTTTTCTGAAGCTGTGGCTACTTCCACCACCTGCTCCTTTCCAGAAAGATGCTGGATAACTATGTTGATGGAGATTTCTCCCAGCATTCAAGCACATGGCCCACTACTTTTGTAGCACCAAGCAAGCTTGCATAGGAGCACAAAAGGCCTGGTTCTATGTACAGTATCTATGAAATCACATATTCTGGTAAACATCACCCATTGTTCTCAGAGACCACACAGGACTACTCAGAAGCCCACTTGCAGCTTCCTTCTTCCCCTCTGTACTCACACCCAGTTTGTCATTCATATACACTCAAGGCCTCCCAGTCACTCTGGAGTTAACAGACTGTTGACACAGGGCCCAACAAAACCCCAAACTTATCCTCTATTGACAATCGCTGTGAGAAATCCTCCTTCAGGGAGGGCTTTGTAATCTGTTCTGAAGAAAAAAAAACCTCAGGGTGAATTCTAGTGTCCCAGTGTGGCCCAGGTGTGAAGTTACACATTGTCCCAAGGGCTTTGATGGGTGCCCTGTAAGGTTTTACCATATTGTCCCCCACTATTCCACAAACCAGACTCTGTACATTTTCTCTTTGCAGCTGACATTTGTAATATAATCCACCGAGGCAATAATAAAATGAGCAACATGAATGATATATATGGAGTGTTACAGATTATGAAATTCAATGTCATTTTTTAGAGTCATAAAAACATTATCTAATTCCTAGTAGCCTCCCCAAGAGACTTGAGACTATGTTTATACACTAAAATGTCAAAATCATAAACCACATGATTTTGCACTATTTACTTTGTGCTGTGGTGAGGTAGTTATTACATGACATTTCATAAATACAGTGACTCAGAAATAATTAGTATGCTGAACAATGAGCTTTCCAGTAAAATACAGCACTATACATTTTAAACTCCTGATTTTCATGAAGCACTTGCACAGTCTATCTTAAATACTACATATAAAGTGAACTCTGGGAAAAAAAAAAATGCTGCTGTTGGTTTTTGTTCTGTTTTCGTTTCCTTTAAAGGGAGCGTTATCAATAGGAACAACCCCAGGGCTGCAGCAACAAGCAGCAGTAGCTGTGCCTTTCCCGAACGGCAGGGACAAAAGAAGCAGCATGTCTTGCTGTTGCAACGTGAGGGAGAGGTTCAAGAGAGTATCATGTTAGCAAGATTAAAATTAACACAAACACTGAGTAAAATCCTTCTTTGAAGGAAGGAGATAATTTTAAATTGCTTGTAATTAAGGGAGAAACAGCACTGCACATAGCTCCGCTCTAGCCAAGGAGTCTTCCAGATTTTCACTGCTCAGCTTCTAATACTCCTACATGCCTTTTTAAAACAAAACAAAACAAAACAATCAATGAAAAAAAAAAAAAGACAAACAAACAAAAATCAAACAAGCAGAAAAAAACCAAACACACAAAAAAAACCCCAAACACACCACCACCACGTAGTGGATTTTCTTGCCTTTTTTGGATATTAATATGCAACCAATTACAAACTGGGAGTTACAGCACTGGGTAATTTCCCTTCAAGAATGCTAAGCAGGTTCTGTGCTGTATCAACCCATGTGACAGTAGAGCAACTAACATCCTCTCTGACATTTTTTAGCAGCAATATGTAAATGTTGCTCAGCAGGAAAGCTGGAGCAAACCCCATTTTATGACCTCCTCTTGATGTTAAGTTTTAACTTGCTGGATGTTCTGCTTAAAAATAAAAAGAACACTTCGGATTTAGTTCAAATTCTCAGGATTGGAGATTCAGATGAAAAATAGGAAATAACAGTATCACCTGTTAATTTTATTGGAGGTACTTGTCTCAGTTTCTCTCACTATCTACTGTTGTCCTGGCACCACATTCAAAGCTTCTTCTTGAGGCCTGTCAGAGGAGAGAGGGCAACCACCCTCAGACTGAGTAAAGGTATAATTATTGATAATTATTGATATTCTTCTATGTAAGCATTAATAACACTAGCTGGGCCAAAACGAGTCTTGTTGTAGCTGTCTGTGCCTCCAAGCCCAAGCAGTAAGTGCTATTCCTGCATCTGGACAGGGATATTGAACCACTGAAAACACTACACAGAGAAGCAGCTATGGATGAGGATGCATGTGAAAAACCAATCAATATTTATGCACATTTTACACTTCTTTTCTGATAAGAAGTCCCTTCACTGTCTGGGAAAATATTTTTCTACACCAAAACAGAAAAAAATGCTGAGATGAGGCTGTGCTTTTTTATTATGTTAATGACAGTACTCAGCTTTAGTTGGTGTCATAACTTGGTTTTCGCTGAGGTAATCTAATGCGTAGGAACCCTACACAGTAATACCATCTCAGACACCAAGCCCTGAGCTGAGTCCACAGCTATGACACCTAATCGCTTTTGCGTAGAAACTGCAGTCAGCATCTGTAAAATCCTTAACAGGGAGTTAGTTGGGGGTTAAAATAGTTTAGTTGTAGATTAGAATTAGTTGTGTGATTGCTTAGATTAGGTTGAATTGAAAACTGTTTTGCTTTGCTTAACATGAGTGACTTTGCATAGGTAGCATGAGTGACTGGAGTGGTGAGGCCTTAGGGCACAAACCATAACTGAACTTCAGCTTAGTCAAAATGGAGAAGTACCGTGAGTCTCGCACAAAGAGATAAACTGGACCAAACCTATAATTCAAGGAAAAGACCTTCAAGGAATGAGAGAAACTGTTCCATCTGAAGCCAAGAGAAAACAGGAGATCCAGGTGCAGATAAGACAGAAGGATGATGAAACTACATGAATAGGAAAATCTGAAAGATGTTACTCCAATCATCATAGAAGAAGAGCACTATTAAACAAGCTAATTAGACAGAAAGTCCATCCTAAAACAGCCTCCAGTATTTGCCAAGTGTATAGCCTAATTTGTGTGCTGCAATGTCAAGAGAGTTTAGGACACTCCAGTAATCTTGCTGCTACGCTGCTTTGTGCTTTTCTGCAAATGCTGGCACGTTCCTTCCACACAGGCCTGTTCAGCTCCAGAGATCCTTTTCCTCTCAACACCTACACATCACCTTTCAATTAACAGCTATTAAAAAGAATTTCCAAAAGTGTCTGCAGTTTGTCACGGTCTACATTTGATGATAAATTCACACTAAGGGGAAAAAAAAAAAAAGTCTGCTCAAAGACTAAATATCCAAATTAATTCCTAGTCCTTGTGTTTTCCTCCTGTTTTATCCTTCGCTCCCTCCATCATTCATCAGAGGTCCACACTGGTGCAAATGAACCTCTGAATGCGTGACAACATGATCCATCTAAGAAACCTAATTCAGAAGCAATCATTTTTCTTATGGTTTCTTTTCTTTCTCAGAGGCCGAGAATGTTCATGTGAGCTTGCTAAGGAACCATTTTGATTTGCCTATTTGTGTAAAAATAATCCAAGTTTCCTTGACATGTTAAGGATACAACATGCCAGAAATAACTGGCATACTTTTGGAGGTCTTTCTGCTTATGAATGTCCAGCATGCTACTGACTTTACCAAGAGGTTTAAAACATGCTTATGGAACTTGAAAAAGGCCTTTCCAATGACTGATGTAGTTAATTTGTAAGGCTAACTCACTGAATTAGCAGAAATGCTAAGTCTTACAAGAAGCAATTGCTGTCTTACGCAAAGCACAAAATGTGTTCATCTGGGAAAGAAAATTTCACATCTCCTAGCTAATAATGAAATAACAGACCATCACAAACTCCTTCCAGACTGTTCTTATTTGGACATGCTCCACAGGCTTTTTCAAGACAGCATTTCCCTGGCCAGCATAAGCCTCTGGGAGATCCTCTCTCCACTCTCATCTCTGACGTTCCAGTTCCAACCCCAGCCAGGCCTGGACAGTCCAGCAGAAACTAGCTGAGGGTAACAGCATTACCTCCACAATATGTGGCAGTATGTATTGGAGAAGAGTATTCTGGAGTCATGATCTGAAGGACTCCCATGTCCATAGGGCTGAAAAGATTTTATGCAGCTCTTTTTTGTTTGTAGCTTGTCTAGTTCACAGTGTTTACTTTTAGAGTTACACATAAGGAGAGGTCTCTTAACATCTGTAATGTTTTCCTTGCTACTCTTTAAAGAGTTTACTTATTGCCACAGGAAAAGGCTAGAAAAGTTTGGGATAGGAGAGCATTTTTAATAGGAAATTTATCTTGTAGGCAGCCTTCTGTAATGTGGTTAATCTCAAAGTGAATACCAGAAAATCCAATATACTGAAGAAACATCAAAGTCTTAGGTTCACATGTGCTGCATGGCCACTTGTACTTACATACCTCCTTCACAGCAAAGGAATGACAGCATCTGTTAAAAGCATCTGTTGATGGAGCAAGTGTAACCAATAGCACCCAAAAGATAAAAAACCATCCCAGTTCCCACAGGGGATGCTTTCTGCTCCACACCCTTTTTGAAAGCACACATACAGTACTGGCTCCCTGACATGCAACTGACTGAGAAGCATGTGTTGATGGGATCATTAGGAAGGAATTTGGTTAATTATTTTTTTTCCCCTCAATGCATAAGGTCTGCAGTTACTTGATAATTTAAACTGCTGAGGGAAACTGTTTTCGGGCTTCTTTGTTTACCACACATAGACAGGACAAAGTCTGTCAAAGTAGGACACATACTTCTCAAGCAGTCCTACGTCTGGTCTCCAAAAGAGAAACATCTTGTTCAGTCATCGTGAACTATCAGAGAGGCAGTAACAGTGAAAGACCACATCCTAAGCTGGCATCCACCAGGCTAGCTTCCTTTACCCAAAGGTGTTTTCCTCCTCCTCCCAATTCCACTATGAAATGATGACAAAAAACACTCAACCGCTGCTTTTATAGACATTGATTGAATTTCCCATTCCCACAGCCAGCTACCAGACAGCAGCTGTAACCGAACACTTGCCTGGGGCTAGAGGACTAGCCCTGATTCTAGCAGGGCTAAAAACTCACCGAGGGACAGCAATTGTTCTCCAAGAGAAGCCCCTGCACTGAGGGAGGGACAAACTTTCACATGTCACTGCTGTAAACCTTACGCCATGGACAGTCAGCGGGGTTCATGCTCAGAGCCTAGATGTGGAACTCAGCCTAGGGTCTTCTTAGAGAAGGACAGGGTCACAGAGCCCCAAGGAAATACTTTGCTTCTGGAAACCCCAGAGCTAGCAGATAGCATCAGGGAATGATCTTGTCACACAGACGTCCTGTTCTCATTCTCTTCTCCTAAGCGGCTGGTGCTGGCCTTTGCCAGGGATAAAACACTGGCCCAGATGGACCTTGACAGAAACACCAGTAGCTGGATTTCCAGATTTCTACAGCAGGATACAGGGCAGCCAGAAGTTGCCCTGTTCTGCAGCTCAAGCCCAACCTGTGCCTGAGAGGCTTTAGAGTCCATGAAATACCTCAGGGCCAGCTACACCCCATTGCATAAGAAAAAAGCAAGAGCCAGACACATCCTGAATGTTTGAAGAGCTCCATGTAGAAGCTCCAGTGCTTCAGAGCTCCAGACTAGGTGCTGTTCCTGGCACCCACACTCACTCTCTGGCTACATGCGACACCTCCTGAGCTACGTATAGGCTCACCAAACCCCCCCAAATATGCAAGGGCTGTGCTAATCCTCCCCCATCATCTGCAGCAGGTTCTGAGGCTCTCATCCTCCACTGTATGGAAAGCTAAATATCAAAGCATCTGCCCACAGCAAACTTTACAGCCAGCTCCTGCCTCTGTTATTATTCCCTGCTCACTGTGTGAGTTGCACAGGCCCCAGATGCTCAGCTCCATGCCTGACCCCTCTCTGCACAGCAGAGGTCTGCACTTGTATTGCTGCTCAGACACTTCTCTGGGCACAGTGGCAGAGATGGTATTTGCAGTTACACCCACTTATGTCTTTGTGCTGTGTGAAAAACTAGCACTCCCTGCTCATCTAGTTTTTAGCTGAAAAGATCTTGAATTTTATTACATCCTAAGACACATCTGGTTTTAGCAGTGTAGACTGGATACTTGAAAAACCACAAAGAAAAGGTGTTTGGGTTAAGAATGATCTTGCGATTAAAAACAAATTGAAAGTCCTCAAGTGTTTGTTTAAAGAAAATAATTTTCATTTAAATGCTGGCACAATTTCAACAATTTGATTTAATTTTGAAGTGTTGAAAATGCCCTCAGATAATTTCTGTAGCATTCCAGAACTCAAAAGTGATAGCAGAAAGCAAGTCACTTAAGAAATCAAATTAACTGCAGAGCTAACATTCATTTCCCATTTCCTAAGAAAACAAAGAAAGGGTCCAATGCTCTTAAGTCCTTCTGAGAAAGACCTTCTCATGAGCAGTTTTCAGCCAGGTAGGCCTGGTTTGCCTTTCTCCCCCCAGACAAACCAGAATTTGCCTTTTGAGGCAGCTTCAAAGAACCTCACAGACTACTACTTAGTGGACTTTAGTACCAAGTACACTGGTTTAGGCACTGTTTGGTTGGACCTGAAAGCAGTCTAAAATAATTTGATTATAATTATAAAGATGCTCAATGATACTTAAATTACAATATTTGTGTTCTGAGTTTCATCAAAGCAGTGGTCTGATCATTTTATATAAGGAACTTGCCTTTAAGATTTAGGTGAGACATGCACCAGCACTGAGTTTCTGTGTCATCACTGTCTTTGACTTCCTGGCTTAACTGAATCCTCAAGAGATGTTCAAAATCAGAAAGCTTTGCTGGTCTGGGGTCCAAGTTTGACTTAGTTCTCACTAAAACCAACCTACTGGCCCAAATTCTGTCAAATTCAGGTCTACGCCTACTGAAGCTTCAGTGCACTGAACCTGGCTCGAGTTATGTACAGCTCATTCTTCAAAGGAACCAAGTGAAACTGAGTCTTTAGCTCACCTCACATGAGTTAGGAACCTCCAGCTAGACAGGTCTCAGTAGGTTTCTGTCACAGAGGTTTCACTAGCAGCACCACTTGTAACAGGATGTGCCTCCATCTAGCAAGATGAGATGTTGCAACCAGCTGCAATCGCTGCTGTTGCCTCATACTGGTTTCAAGGCAGCAGATTCCATAAAACATTTTGCTAGGAAAGCTGGTTTCCATTTAAAAAGGAGGGAAAAAAAAAAAAAAAGAAAAAAAAAGACAAATATGCCTCTGAGCAGGCTTTTGAATGCTATCCTTTGTTAACTAACACAGTTAACAGGCCTGAATATGACAACGAGCTTCACGTCAATAGCCTGCCTCAAAGGGAAAACACAAGTAAAGAAAAGCAGATTGTGATACAGCAGCTCAAACAATGATGTGAGTATACCCGGAAGAGCACAAGCTGCTGTCGAGCTGGTTTAGAGAAAGGAAGAAAGTGTTAAGAAGGCCAGTGTTAAGAGTGTTCTCTGCCAGGACATCTCTTCCCTTGTTATTGCTTAGTGTTATTTGACCTTTATGTTCACAGAGCATCAGGACACAATGTTTCACCACTTCACTTTTTCTAAAGCCTACAGCGATCTTGGAGGAAAGCATATCCCAGCACCCTGCTAGCACTGCCACACGTTCATCCCGACGTCTTTGAACTCAGTGGCAACCACCAACTCACAAAATCCCCAAACCCTGTGCAGTACTGGTAGCAGCCACTTTGACATAGCACATGGGAGCTGCCTGAACCAGCCAGCAGCTCTACTCTTGGTGCACACTGCTAAGCACAGCCGTGAGAGCGGCCGGTGTGGATTTTGTTCAGACTACATCTTGGAAACCCTCTCAGATAATGCATCAGGTCAGTCACAATTTCCATCACGGTCCTAGAGGTGACAGAGGGAGACCTCCTCCTGCTGAGAACACGGCCAAAACACCAGACATCCAATATGTGTTCAGTGAGTTACAAAGGCCAATATGATCATGTAAGTTTTTGCAGAATTAAACCCAAACCGGTTATGGGTATAGACTCAGGCATTTCCTTAGTGTGTCTGAGGGTACAGGAGGTGGCTGCCACAGACACGCCATAGCACCAAATCAGTTTTTCTCTGCTGAGGTCCACGTGACTTATGGCCACAGCTTAACCGCTGCACTATTGCTCTGCATCTGAGGAGGAAAACATGGAGCTAACTTTAGTATACGTAACAATGAAAATTTAGCCTTCTGCTATTGTCAAGGCTGAACAACATCCAAGAAATCAAACTCTGATAGAATTTTTCTACCTCAAAGAGCTCTAAAATACTCACAGTAACAGCCTTTCTTTTTTTTTTTTTTTTTTTTCCTCCTTCCAAGTTACCAGCAATTGTATGCCTCAGCTGCTTGATGCTTACCCTGAGATAACAAAAAGCGGCCTTTATTCTTAGGAAGATAATTCATCCTTTGACAAATAAGCCCATTTTAGGTATTGATAAAAGGCACATAAAAAATCAGATCCACAAAATCCCTATTTAGAAAATGCAGTCAACATTTTTTATTTTTTGATCTCGCTATCATTCTCCAGATTTAGCATCTATCCCAATTTTCAGTTTCCCACAGTAGCTTTCATTTGGCTTTACCATAATCATCACGTTACTAACCTACACTCACTCTTCATCAGCATATCTACTTGGGGGCAACTAAGAAATTAGAGTTAACTCATTGTTGAATCACTTGATATAAAAGATACAATATGTTGATCCTCATGTAAGCGCTCTGGGGAGAGGGGTAGAGGGTCCTGTTCTGTTGGTTTTGGTAGGTTTTTTCCTCTGTGCCTACGAGGTAAGGCAACAGTAATAAATCAGAACAAAGGAAATAAAATACTACGCCTTTAGGGA
The DNA here is from genome assembly GCA_033439905.1 of Ceryle rudis. Classification (NCBI taxonomy): domain Eukaryota; kingdom Metazoa; phylum Chordata; class Aves; order Coraciiformes; family Cerylidae; genus Ceryle; species Ceryle rudis. The sequence goes on along the minus strand of JAAGNO010004277.1, from coordinate 43,376 downwards.
ACATGTGTTTTAGAAGAAAAACTTGGCTCGCCACTAAAAGCAGTATTGCCTTATAACGGATGTTTAAAAATCAGATGTATAAAGAGACAGACAAAAATATATAAATACAAGTGACTTACAGGTCTGTGCAGCTTTCAAACAGTGCGTCAAGCCAGTTCCTCTTCCTAGCTCTTCCTGGACCTGGTCAGACAAGACCCCCACACTCCAGAACAGCAACAGTAAAGCAGCAGCAGCAGCAGCAGCAGCAGCAACACATCTCATCCCTAAGCAATGCTGCAACACATTAGGTTGCAGACAAAGGATTAAAGAATTAAAACTAAACCAAGCAACTGACATATTGTTTTACAGGATCAGGGCTCTCCAGCTGCTGTTGACAGTGCTATTGCAAATCACTGTCAGCTACAAACATGCTTCTGGAGGAGTAATTTGTCTTCCCTGGGATCCATACATCCCTTGCACTGTGGTGGTATGGCAGCAGTTTCACACAGCAAGAAGGGACTCTGCTGGAGACCCTGTTCCCAGCCTTGGGCAAGCAGAAACTGCTCAACAGAAGTAGTAACTAATTTGGAACAGATTTTCTAAGATATTTAGGAGCGCAGACATGAGGAGAAGTGCCCGGTGAGGTTTTCCAAGGCCTCACGGTGAGTCAGGCTCTTCAGAATCGATCCCCGAGATGGTAATTCTCCTCTTCTCTCCTTTCATTCCCCATAGGAACTTTTGAAAGACCACTAAGTAAGTGCTTCTCTGCACCTTTGGGCACCTAAATACTTTTGCAGAAACTTTTAGATTTCATGACCCTTTCCCCCCTCTTGTGGGCTGCCAATGGGACTCCCAGCTAGGCTGGTGTCCAAGGGCCAGCACTGGACTGACCACTGCTAAGCAATCCTGACTGCTGGCAGGACACAAGAAATCCCAAGAGGATGAAAGGGCTCCTGTCTGTCTGTCCTGTGCCTTTTAACTTTTTAGGGTAACTAGTCTCCATTTCACTTAATGCAATAGCTTTGCTGCCAGTCTTCTGCCCATACAGTTTAGGCCAAGTAGTCTGACATTAAAAGTGCCCTACGTACACTTTGCTTGTGATGCTGGTCTGCCTTTCTGAATTTCCCCTTTTCTCATGCTTTATCAGTTCCAAGCTTAAATAAAAACAAACTCCAGGTGCCAAAAACAGAGTAGTGACTAAGGTGGGGACTGTGAAAAGGAGTAGGGAGGAAAGACACTATAAATGGAGTTAGGGAAGGTGTGGCTTGGGGGTGATTAATGAGCTTATATCTCTGATGTGTCCTTACTATAAACAGCAGCTAGAGAAGCACAGCCAGCAGCAGAAAGTGCTCAGGAGCAAAGAAGGTGGAGGTCTCCCCCCATCAGCAGCAGCCTGGATGGTTGATGTGTGCCAGTGGGAACGAGAGATCCGGGGTTAACATTGTTCCTCATATGTGAGGCTTTGTCTGGGGTGCACAGCAGGATGCAAGGAATGGGTAGAGAACAGCACGCATCCTTGCAGAAAACTGGGAGAACAGAGGGAGAAAAAATACAATTCCCTTTACTAACAGCAAAACAGCAAAATCCTGCTAAAAGGGTCTTAAGGTGCAGCAAGAAAGTACCTGTGCTTTTACCCTCCTTCCCCAGGATTTTCCTCTATCAGTAGATGCCTGGCACCCATGCTGTGGTTTGCAGCTACCTGGTGCATAGGGACGAGGTACCATGGCACATGCAGGTAGGTTACGGGCTCAACCCATTGTGAGAGGGTGCCTCTTGGGGCAGGTTGCTTCTCTCTGCAGGAGGAGGGAGGAAAGTCATTTCAGTCACAGCACTTCTCCCCATCTGGCACCTTGGAAAGCCTGCCAGGCAACACCAGGAGCATGCAGGGTCGTTGGCTGCTCAAAAAGCTGAGGAGTGCCAGCACTGCCTGGTCGTGAAGTCAAAACAAGACACATACCAAGAAGGAGGCCTGTAGACACCAGCACTCTGAAATCATATCAGCCTCCCATGGCCACAGCCGCCTCTGGTCATGGGGCCAGGCAGCCTCCTGTGGCCCTGGGGATCTCCAGTACCAAAAGGGAGCCTGAGGCTCTCTCTCTCCCTTTGAGCAAGTCAGGTGGGCAATCAGGCAGCAGCACGAAGCACAGACTGCCAGGAAATCCTGCCAGCAAGGCAAGGAGGTTCATTACTGCCAGCAGTCCTCAAACCAGGCTGGTATTTTACCAAATGTGGCCACTTTTGGAAAGGCACATCAGGGAAATCTATTATCCTGCAGTGATCAGCTCTGAGACCAGACAGGATGGACACCTATCTTGTGGGAAATGCCTGTTTAAGGCAGTTATCAGGCACCCATCCTACAAGCTGCAGGCTCTTCTGGGTCACACAAGCCCAAGTAATACAAGCAAACTCAAAGGGAGCTTCCCTCACAGAGGAGCTCTCCAGGCTTCAGGAAATGAAACCAGAGAGAAATTGGATCAGAGTAGAAAAAGGAGGACCTATGATCAGGGAGAATGCAGAGCAATTTGGAGCAGCTGTCCTGCAGTATTCAAACAGATCCCAGCACTGCCCTTTGCTAGGGATAAATGTGCAAATGAAGCCTCTAAACTCCTGTTGCTAATTTAAAAAATGAGAAAAATCCAAGCAAACAAAAAACTTCAACAAATTTCAGATTCTTGATTCATTGCTTTCCGGTTCTTGAGCCTGTGGAGTATATTCAGCTCTCGTTTTCAATCTTTCCTCCATCATTACAAAAGAAAAAAAAGTATGCTTTTTTTAAGACTGCATTGTAATGAAAACAGAAATTTCCTACTTGTTTTCTGCTTCAGAATCCGTGCCTCTGAGGAAAGCTCAGGATATTGTTGAATTGTGAGAAAACAGAGAATAGGCAACATGGGAATTCCAGAGAGTAGTTATGGGTAAACTCAATGAAAACTTTTTACTTTTTTTTTTTTTTAAATAAACTATTCAAGACTGAATTATTGTTAAAACAAGATACCAATTTTAAACAGTGAAAAACCAGCTGTATAAAACAATCCACTCCTTAAAGAGTCCTTAAAGAAAAAGGCTGGGTTATTCAAACACAGCATGCTCTATGATTAGCTCCATCCCACTCTAGCTTGATTTTCTCCGTTTAAACTCAGGAAAAGTTTCCACTTCTTGTAGCAACCACCACTGAGTTAAGACATCATTTTTGCTGCTGACAGGAAAACACACTGCAGGAAATATTTCACAGAATCACTGAATGTTGGAAGGGACCTCTGAAGATCATTGAGTCCAACCCCCCTGCCAGAGCAGGACCAAATCTGGGGCAGATCACTCAGAAATGCATCCAGACAGGTCTTGAAAGTCTCCAGAGGAGACTCCACAGCCTGTCTGGGGAGTCTGTTCTAATGCTCTTTAACCCTTACAGTAAAGAATTACTTCCTTATGTTGAGGTGGAACTTCTGTGCTCAAGCTTGAATCCATTGCCCCTCATCCTATCACAGGGCACAGGGGGAAAGAGGTTGTCCCCACCTTCTCAATGCCCAGACCTCATGTATTTATAGACATTAATTAGATCCCATTAGATCCCATTTACAGGAGATTGCTTCATAACAGAAACATGTGTGGTTGTACCCTGGCTCCATCACCAGGAGACTGCAGCAGGAACACCCCAGGTGCTGTGCTTGCTCTAGATCGCTATATAGCAACAAAACACTCTCTGAAGTCT
>JAAGNO010004277.1:25792-39588 GCA_033439905.1 Ceryle rudis | reverse complement strand
CCTCAACATGAGGAAAAACTTCTTCACTGTGAGAGTGACAGAGCTCTGGAACAGGCTGCCCAGAGAGGTTGTGGAGTGTTCTTCTCTAGAGACTTTAAAGACCTGCCTGGATCTGTTCTTGAGTGGTGTGCCCTAGGTGTTCCTGCATTGGCAGGGGGGTTGGACTTGATGATCTCCAGAGGTCCCTTCCAACCCCTACCATTCTATGATTCTCATACAACAGTGACACCTATATCCAGAACACAGTCAAAGCCATAGCTTTAGCTACTGCCAAGCACCAGAGCCCTGTTGCCAGAGTCGCTAGGGACCACCTCACTCTTGAGGTGCTAACGGGGGGGCATCACAACACCACCCAACACATACCCAAATACATGAGTATCACAACAAATTCTCATGCTTCTGCCATACTCTGGCCACAGCACCCATTCTCCTGCATCACAACTGACAGACCAGGTCAGGATAACCTCCAGCAATCCAGCTAAGCTAACTTTCTGCCTGCTGTGCATTTTTTGCAGCGGTGCAGAGCAGATGCAATGGGGGTCAGGATCTGCCCCCCCACATGCATAGTTTTAAAGATTATCATTGAGCAGGAGCTATCCTGAGGAAGAGAAAATACTAAGTCCAGAGCCTGAGTTATTTCTCTGACCCTGAATGCTTTAAAACATAATATTTTATTTGGCTGGTTATAGAAAACATGTGGCTAGGCCTTCATTTTTTGGAAGGTTTGTCCTGCAACAGCAAAAACAAAGAAAAATAACTGAACTTTTATTCTGCCTCTCTTTGCTAGGCACACCCCTGCACCAACACAAGCTGCTCTTTAAATTCTGAATATATTTGATAATATTCTATTTACTCTGCAGAAATACCGGTGAGGTCCCATTCAAAAGATTAACACCAAGATCTACAGGGTGGGAGCAAACAGGAAAGAGCCCCCATGAAAAAGTTCATACTCCAAGCAAAATGGGAAGGTTCAAGATGATCGGTTATTAAAAACGACATGAAAAATAGCAAGTTCAGGACAGATTTGAAGAGCAATAAACATTTACCTGGGTCCTACTATATTCAGCAGCAGCGAGAAACATTGTTCAGTGCTTAACAGTCTTAGAGGCCTTACCCATGTACAGTGATGAGGGACTAGTTTACAGGACCATTCTGGGGAGAAAAAGCTTTGTTTTCAAAGTTCCAGTTCCAATTCTGACCTAACATCAGGCCCCAAATATAGCCTTTCCCCTGTTAAAAAAAGAAACAACACTGTTCCTCATTTACCTCCTTGAAACCCTGCACATGCTAATGAGCTGAAGCAGCATTTGCAAGGGAGTTTCAGGATGGGAGATGTTATATCACGCAGGAGAAGCACAACAAGGGAGTTGCTCAAAAACCTGTTTGCTGTTTTCCCCACCCTGTCAGCAATTACTGCTATATCCAACCCTCTCCAAAACCTCTCTTAAGGACATAGTACAAAATGAAGAGTTCTCTTCCAAGGATACCTAGAAGACCTTAAGCCCCCAGCCAGTAGGATGAGTGCAAGCTCACTGCAGCCACATGAGGGAAGGCTCAGATTCAGACCCTTTCCCTCAGGAAGGCTGATGCTGTGCCAGCACAAGCAAAGTGTGTACACACATTGTCCCTCTACTGGCTCAGCTCCAGAGATGGCTACTTCCAGCTGAGGGACAGCATCAAGCAGCAGTAGGAGATAACCTCTCCAGCCCTTCTGTCTGTTCCTGCAGCAAAATGATATAGTAAAGGTATTTCTAAACATCTCAGAGCCGGCAGAGGGTTATGATGGTTGGGACAATGACAGCTATTGCCCTACTTCCTCCATCAGGGCTAAATCCCTTAGCTGTTCCCTAAACCCTCTCCTCAACTAAGCCACCACAGGACCTATAACTCGCTTCCTCCTTTTTCCCTATTGACTGACCAGCTAGCCCAAGCTCCCTTTGCCTATCAGCAGAAGACAAGGCCACTGTTTAAGACACCCGTGCTCTGTAGTCAGCAAAGCAGTTGCCATCCTTAGTGATTTTGCTCATCAGCCACGGCCCCTGAGCTCGGTGCCTGTGCTCGGTGCAGCCCCAGCTGCAGGCCCGCTGCCATCCAGCAGCTGGCACTTGGCACAGCAGCTGTGTGTGACTCAGGCTAGCAGGAGCCTTTGGAGATGCCTTCCTCTGATTTATATCTGCAAATGGCTCTTTGTGTTTGGACCGTATTGTTGGCATGCCAGATACACTGTAAAAATCTGGAGTTAATAAACTCCACTTTCAGATCATGGCAGCTCTTTCCAGGGTGCAGCTTTGTAGCGCTGGCAATGCTTGCTCCTGCCCCGTCAGCTGGCATGGCTGCTGATGCACTTCACACTGGAAAAACCCTGTGATCTCGTACATGAACAACCCCAGGGAAAGCCCAGGTTCACAGTGTCTAGTAGCCTGCTTCCCTCTTTCTCCACCTCCTTCTACCTTTTGGTGTGGAGTTCAGCAACCATGGTCCTGCAGCCAGCTGCGAGAAAAGCCTTCCAGCACCTGCAAGTTGGGCTCCCCCTAAGAAAAGAGGGAATTTCAAAAGAGAAAAGAAAACCAGAATGACAAGAGGTGGATGTGACCACATGTCACAAACCGTTGAATCCAGGGGAATCTGAAGAATGTTACCTTAGCTCTAGCAACAGAAATGTTACTGTCCTGGTCAGCATATTCCTGCAGTGAAGGAGGTACCTCTGGGAGAGCTGTTCTGACAGACATGTTCTTTCCCCATGAGGAAACCTGTCTTGTGGTATCTTGTCTTGCATAAGCCTAAATCTGTTTCAGATCTGGCCTTTAACCTCCATGCCTCACATCCATAGCTGCAAGATGGAGCATTTCTTCTTTTGCTCACCTTTCCTGCAAGAAAGCAAAAGGAAAGGCAAGCTTTGCCCTTCAGAAAGCCACAGAACACAAAAAGAGGAGGCCTTAAGAGGAGGGAGCTACACTGAGGATAACTTCTTCCCCCTGCCTGGCGCTCTACTTGTCTCCTTTCTGATGCACTTGTGGCCCCACTGGTGACACTAATCTTTCTTGCAGGGCTTGCTCCTATGGCCCTCAGAGCAGCTGGGACTTTCCTTGCAACTTCGCTCCTAGCAAGTTGCACTGGAAACTGCTCAAGGAAGGGGCTGTTATTTTGTAAAGTGGTAAATTCATTTATGGAGCTGTATAAATAACAGAACCATCTCTGCCACCTGGGCTACGCTCTGCTTAACAGCTGCTGCATCTCTCTCCAAAACCGATGACATTTCATAGTGGGGAAAGTGACTCATGCGTTACACCGCAGCCTCTCTTCCATGCCAGATTTGTGGCTCATCTGTGGATTATCAGCCAAAAAGGGTAGAAGCAACTTTCACTTCTCAGCATCCCCATGGGGCAGGTATGCTTCAGAGCTGTCTACATTTCAGTAAAATGATTCATTTACCCTAAGCCATATTTTCAGCTTGCATAATGGTTCCCCATCGCTGGAGCTACATCAGTTTACATCAGTCCAAGAAAGTGGCTCTGTATTTTCATGATGTGGATCTCAGTCCTGGAAGGTTTTGAGCAGCCTCTTCACAACACAGGCTAGATGCCCCCTGTGGGCATTGAGCCCAGCCCAGCAGAAGTGGGATTTGGGGAGGCTGGTTTGCTCTGCTTTACTCCGGAGAAGAAATGGGGCAGTACTAGTTACAGTGAATGACAACACGAGTACCAGAGGAAATGTCCAGCAAACTACTTTTGGATTGAAACTAGGAGCTGGTGCTGGAGGACAGCTGCAACAGGCTTAAGAAAGCACGTGACATGGGTAGTCAGGAGAGCATGATTGGACTGTGATACTCATCACCTCCATCAGACACAGGCTGTCAACAGCTTTTCATACCAAGAACTGAAAGAATTAAACACTTCCATTCAGACACCCAGAAGGAAATCAGAAAACACAAGATGGCCACGTGTTACTGTAGCAAATACTTCAATGCTGGTTCTGCGCATGGTGCTGAACAGTAGGTCCTGTGCATTGCTGGAAGCTTGAGGTGAAGGGATGTGTGCATCCCCTCACCCTATCCATGCCATAGTAGTAAAGGCTAACGAGGGCTTCCAGCCATCCCCTTTTCCTGGCCCTTTGTGGAGGTTTATTCCTGGGCAACCACCTCTTCTAAAAACCGACTGACAAACATCTCAGACCCAAGGTACACGCATTAAGAAGCTTAGAAACCGATCTGAGAATTAGGCAGAGCCACAAAGTGATGCTAGACATTAAATATTGTGGTTGTCTACAGAAACATTCACCCAAAGACAGCAGTGCTCTTTGCAGAACAGGGTTGAGCACAAGTAACCCCATCTTAAACACGGAGAATGCGAGCCACAGAGATTAAAGGCTGCCGCCATTAAAATAAAAACAAAACATGCAAATACAATAGCGAGCAAGATTTTGGCAGAATTTGCGTACCTTGGTTGAAAACTGCAATCTAGGAGCTCTGTACTCCAGCAGCTGCCTAGCCCTGGAGGTGCCTGAACTTGCCCACTGCCTCCTGGTTCGGCTTGTAGCTTCTGTAGCACCCACTCCCAAGCATGTCCAGAGCTGCTCCAGTACAAACATCTCCACTCCAGCTTACACCTGAGCTCTGCCAGGGTTTGGCATCACTGCTCAGGGCTCAGGGCTGTCAGTGCTGTCCCACCCCTGGCAGGAACCAGCCTGGGAGCTGCAGTGGACGCACACTGTGACACAGTCTAGAGGTGACAGTACAATAAGCACCACCACCCCCAAGAAATGCCTTTTTCTGTAGCAGAACAAGAGATCGAGCTCTCCCTAGGAGCACCCGACTCCATGTGCTGCCCCATGCAGCTCCTATCCTGTCTGCTACCCACCCTGTGGGGCACAAGGAGCCCCCCAACCGCCACCCCACTCAGCCACCTCGAAGGAAGCAAGACATAGCGAGCCACGGGGCAGGGCAAGAGGAAAGGGAGCAGAAGACTGCACCAGTAAGGAAAGCATCCAGTGGGGCATCTGCTGCCCCCAGGCAGTTCCCACACAGCAAGCCGGGCCTTGCCCTTTTCCCCGGGCTCAAGCGTGCAGCAGCCTTGGCGCCTGGCAGGGGATGCCAGGCATTCAGTGGCTACCAGGTCTTTCTTGGATTGAGGCCAAAGGATTCTTCAAGCAGAGCCTTCAGTTACCTTAAAGCCATCCACAGCCATGAGTATATACAGGAAGAGCACTGCTTCCCTCCTTTGCAGATGCTTTGCAGTATCACACGGGAAGGTGGTAGCAAACTGTAGCCATTGTCCAGTCTCCTCCATGCCCTGCAAAGATACCAGAGCAACACAGGCTGGGGTCAGCTGTGTCCTTTGCCACTTTTTCAGTATAACTGAGGCTTAAGACAGAGCTTTGTTTCAGAAATCATATGCTCATTTCTCCTCCTGTTGTGTGAACAGGGTGGTTTCAGACAAGTAACAAAACATACTAAGTGCCTGTGGTAAATAAGTGCTGAAGCCCAGCTTGCCCCATGCTGTAATCCTCTGCAGTCTTCTCAAACACAGTCAACAGCCTGGCCTACGGCTTATTTACCCACTTCCAAAATTCTTAGTCTGACAACTAACGATGCATTAATCACTGTCAGACCGTGAACTTCTGTTTCTGTTCCTCTGCAGGCATCTGTCAGAATCACAAAAGATTAATTATCGCACTAGCCTGGATACAGAAACAGCCCCTGCCTCCAGACGCACTCTCCATCGGACACTTTGTGGCCCCTTCAGCAACTGCTGCCATCTGCAGAAAATTCACTCGGTTTTCCACTCTTTCATTCATCCCTCTTATATTTGTAGCTCTGGGGCTGGGTATTGGTCCTTTGCATTGGTTGGACCCAAGAATTGGTCCTTTTTCAGCCTCACGAGCAGCACTAAAAGAATCCTTCCCTGCAGCACTGGCCCATTTCAGGCACTTTGGTTCCCTCTCCGTTAACCTTGTTCAGAAGGTGCCTCCTCTTTCCTTCATGTACACTTCTGTATGGATCAGTTCTAACCTTCCAGCCACACAGCACTCTAAAGTGTGCAGTATTTAGAAGTGTGAAACATCCTGGACAAAATTAAGCCATCCTCCATCCAAAGCCTGTGAGATGATGAACAAACCCAAGAGCAGTCCCTGGGACTACCACAGCAGATGAAGCAGCTGCATCACTTCTTTGAAAAAGCCCTGATAGACTGAAATATGTTTTTCCTTTGCATCTTCAGGTCTGGACCCAGCTGTGTGCAGGGAACAGACACCGCCAAAAGATGGAAGGATACCAAACAGCTCATCTGCACGTGGTAGCTCTAAGTGTTTCTGCACACTGGTGCAGCCTCTGGAGACGATGCAGTTTGTGCCACAGTAAAGCTGTACCCCACAACATAGGCACAGCTGTTTCCACAGGAAAAAGGAAATAAAAAGGCACAACTATCTAAAGCACCTACAGCGAGAATGAAAAAATAAAATAAAAAGTTAGGTTTTACTCAAATGCAAACTACTTCCATAAACAGGACTGCTGGACCCGCATGCCCAGAGCCCTCTCTGCAGCAGCAGCCAGGTGAGCCTGTTTCAACCACCTGCTGAGCACTGCCCAAGGAAGTCTCTTTTCTCACTCCCATGAATGTTTCTCTGTGTGATTCAGCAGCCATCTACAAAAGGCAACTGGAAGATCAGTGTGTTCACTGGGACAGAGGGAAGATCCAGGAGAACGTCTTTCTGGGTGAGTGGGAACATTTCAGTAGATGCTTTGGATCACACAAGTCTTCTCTCCATTTAACACGTCCCAGGTGCCAGAGTTGTTTCAGTTCTTGTTCCCCTCTCTGTAGTAAAGGCCCAAGAAGCAGGAATAGACACAAGCAAGCAGTAAACAAAATCAAGTATTTGTACATAGCACAAGCAGCTTCATTCTAATAGCCTTTAAGCATGTGGGCTCATTTACAGAAGGAAAATGCTTGGCACAGCCAACGCAATATAATCATATTGCCACTGACGTAACATGCGATGAAAGTGTAACCTAATATGGGAGTACCTTTTTCTGCTGGGAAATTCAGTTTATTCTTTCTAATAGTCACTTCGGGAGATTCTTGCTCCCAAAAGTGAAATTCTCCAAGTGTTATGCTGACAAAGATTGAAATGTTCAATTTATACTAAGAAATCTCCTCCTGTAAAGAAACTCCAGAAGTTCTTCTAATACCAGCATTGTGATGGATCCCCACGTCCACTGGCCTTCAAACTTCACTGCAGACAGAGCTTCCCAGCCTGCTGTGCTGCTCATAAACCTCTGAGAAAGCAGCTGAGTTGTCGTAGAGCTTCACTTTTCATATATTTATGAATTTTAATTGATTCAACAAGTTCCAGCTGCTGGCTGACACTGCAAAAAGGACAGAGCTAGAGCAACCCACACTTCTCCCCCCTTCCCACTGACAAATCTATTTGTGGCCCTGTGCAGTGCCGGAAATAAACTGCTTTTCTAGCAGGGCCCCACTGGCAAGTGTTGGGCTCTCTACGGAGGGGAAAGCAACCTCAAAGACAGTGATGTTAACTCAGATTTCCTAGTCCTCACCAAGGTATTTCAGAGGGCTGCAAATGCTCCTGGGAGTGGTGGCGAGAGAGGAAAAGGAGAGAGATAAAAAATAAGGTTTGTCTCCCCTCCCCATGCTTGGAAAGCTGTCCTTTAGGATTTGCCTGCTCCTTTCCATCACATTTCTTCTCCCAGCCAGAAGATCCCAGCCTCACAAGCACAGTGCTGAGTATATTTTAAATGACTCACTGTTTGCATACATATGCCAGATGCTTTCTTTTTAAATAAACAAACAAACAGAAACCTCAAACACCCTCTGAGAGATGGAACTTTTTTCTCCAGTGAAGGACAGAGTGGCTGCTTGTGCAGGGCAGTGGAAGAAGGTTCCCTCCCCTCTCCAGAATCCCACTTTATGAACATTTCTCCTCTCTTCCTTGTCCCTTCCCCTGCCACACAGGTCATCCAGACTTTGGGGAGGGGTAGAGATACTAAGAAATGTCACAGCTGCTTATTTCTTGCTGCAGCACCTAAGAGGAGGGGATTTCAGAGGACCACAGATGAACATAGCTGATGGGACCTGCATTAATACAGCCTTTGATCGCTGTTCATCAAAGCATCTGTCCATGCAAGAACCCCCAGCTGAAAGAGGAAGCACCCGAGGTCACCACAGAGGGTTTTTTCTACAACTTATGCCTGAGGCTTCCAAAGCTACTGAAGTGCTTTGTTAATTTCACCAAAACCCCTTTTTCTTGAACATTTCACTTAACTCAATGGAAAATTAAGCACTGTGATTTCCTAGTCCTAACAGTCAATGTTGCTACACAGTTCCCATGTTCTTCCCATGATGAAAAGGGCAGTGTTACACAAGGGATACCTGAGATAAACAGTAGGTGTGCAGAAATGGGCCATCACAGAGTTTGGAGTCAAAAAGCTCAGATCCAAAATTGCAGGGAAGGTGATACCAGTGAGAAGTAGTCTCTCTGTGTTTGCTCTGTAAGCTTTACTCCCCTGTGTCAGCTCTCACAGGCAAAGGAAATGGCCACTGCCCCATGTACACACAGCACCTTTCTTTGTGGGGAACTGTTCATACACACTGAGCTGATTCCACATCGCCAAATCGCCATAAAATTTTAAATTTAAAAAGTGAAGTGTATATTCCTTTTATGTCTTGTGCAAAGGCATCAGCTACTGAATGCAAGAGGGATTCGGGCAAGTGCTCCGTGAGATGTGACTAGAATATGTTTCTTCTGAAGTCCTCTAATCAGAAGTAGTAATGTATTCATTCCCTCTTTTCCCCTAAGACTTGAAAATCACATTTTAGCGCCTGCCACAGGACTGTCAGGATCAGCATTTCAAGTAGCAATTCAGCCTTTATCAACATTCAACAGCATTGTAAGTCAGGAATAATTAACGTAATATTAACATAGAGTTATCAAGAAAGGTAAGACTGTAAGTGTTCGACATCAGATTCATTTAGTATTTACTGCAATAATGTGATCAGCAGGAAGTCATTTAACATAAATGTCAGCTTCAGTGGGTCGTCTCAGGGCAGTCAAGAGCAGTTCGGGGGTGTGCCTCCCTCTGTACGTACCACCCTCAGAGTTCTTTAGTGCACTCCCTGTAGGATCATCTTGGGAAGCAGCTTTGTGTATCTGCATCAAAACAAAAACCAAAGAAATATTTCTGTAAAACCCACAAGCACTTTACTGTGATATATATAGAGCTACACTGTACAGATGGATCATACATACAGTATATATATAGAAATGACAGATGAGCGTCTATAGGAATGATAGATAAGAGTCTATAGAGCCATATTTTTGTCTTTATATACACATACATGCATGAAAAGATATATGGCATCAAATTCATACATCCATTCAGTAGAACAGGGCAATACATTGTGGCTTTTACAGAAACTTTCTTGACTTTCAGAGGACTTACCAGACAGTGCAATGTGTACTGTGCTTAGCTACAGCAATATGCATATAGATATATATAAAAATACATAAACTGATATAAATTGAGTCCAAAACAGGGAAAGACAATTAAGCTACTTTTTTTAACATCTGGAAAGGTTTTACTGTCTTTTAGGACAAGTAGGTATCAATTCAGAAGTTTTTGGGCCTAATTACTGCATTTCTGTTCCCTCTATACCCAGTGTTACTCTAGCACAGCTGAAAGGAAAAGGAGCCTGGCTGAGGGGTTTGGCTGAGAAGGGCTGAAGTAAATGTCTAGTGGGATTTTTCAAGCACACTAAGGTAAGGTAGCAACCTTACCCTGACATTATCAGAAGTGAGGTGCCCAGGCATGCTGGAAAATCTATGTAGCTGCCTAAGTCTCACTTGTCACAGCACGGCGCATATGACAGAGTGCCTGGAGCCAGGATCCCACTGCATTTCAGTGGAACTGGAACACCTGGACCCAGTAAGTTCCATCAGCGAGTACTCACAGCACTGGAGGACTGGAGCACGTGCCCTGGGATGTATCCCTGCTGCAGCCTGGTTGCTCCCATTGAGCTCACTTTTCCCTTAGGTGCTCCGATTGCTCCAAAACTGGGGTACAAAGAACAGGGCACAACAAACGTGCACATAGAAGCAACAAACCTCTGCTCAGCGAGATAACCCCCAAAGGCCAGATTCTGCACCATCAATCATGGGACTGATAAAAGCAGCATGCAGGGGAGTGGGTGAAGGATCAAGACTGACTCAGGAGGGAAGGCACCTCTAATACTATCCCAACAGTCTGAAGCGGTGGTGAGGGCAGCTACTATAATCTCATTGCCACATATGGGGCTCTAACTATGTCAAACATGTCTTGAATGAAAACCACATCTGTCTTTCAAACAAAAAAGAGTTTTTTCCTGCCAGTAAAATAATGCTAACAATCTGCTGCTTGGAATTATGTCTAGATATGCAGTTTCAACACACTGCCCCTTTCTGGGGCCTGCAAAAAAGTTTCATGGAGAAGGTCTCCTCACTGCAGGGATGGGAGTGGGCAAACCAGCCTGCTGCAGCTTAAGATGGCACACTCCTATTTGAATCCAAGTCACAGCACTTCTCAGCAGGTGCCATGCTTCTTTGACTGTGTACAGACCAAGCGCTATAGAAAAATGTAAATATTTTTATGGCCCGGCTTGCTTAAAAGCCTAGGAGGAAGGCTGGCTAAGGGGAAAGGAATGCTGTGCACACACAGCAGAACAAATTTAATGAAAGACAGAACCCAGAGGTGTTCTTTAACCCAGGGACGGAGTGCTTTGCATTGTTAAACAGCGGTTGTCTAGTACACCACAAAGACAGCATTACAGTCTAGATGACACAATTAATAATGAACTCTCCAATGCAAAGTTCTGTCACCATCAGCATGACCTCGCTCTCCTCATTCACAGAATACAGGCTGGTTTTACAGAGCTCTTCACTTGCCTCAGTTTGCTTTGAGAAACCAGCCAAGTGCCCAGTTCGCTCCCTACCAGTGGAGACAAAGCCAGGCTCCTCTCAGAGGTGCACAGGGCAAGGACGTGGGGCAAATGTGCACAAGATAGAATATGGGAAAATGAGATGCTAGGAAAAGTGTTTTCATCATGAGTGGTCAAACTTCGGAGTTGGGTGCAGAGAGGTGGTGGGTCCCCTGTTCTTAAATGCACTCCAGCCTCTAACAGCTGAGTCCTGAAGGACATGTGGGAAGAAATATGGTGGGTTTAGTTTCCAAGAAGTCAGCTGCCTGACTACCCACCCAGCCCCAGGCAGCTGCAGACATTGGAGACCTGCAATTTGATGTCAGGGGTTGTAAACCAGCTCAGCAGAGCTGCCCACAAATCACACCTCCCAGCCCAGTGTGTCCAGCCTGGTTATGCAGGTTGCTCCTGCTGACCTCCGCTCACCTGGAAAACATGAGGGATTGAGTATTTAACAACAGAAAAACCACCCTTCATAAAACAAAGCCAATTAAAATCCCGAGCTGAATTCCCCAAACTGTCACCACCAGGAGTCTCCAGTAATTGCAGGTTACACCTCTCTCAGCACAAGTCTTAATAAAGATCCTCCCTGGTGAGAAGCGCAGTCCCCAGCTGTTAGCTATGAGGACAGCAGAAGAATCACTACTTGCCTGCACCACACATCAGCAGCAAGATCACAGGCAGCCAGCACCACCATCAGCTGACAAAAGAAAAATACAAATAAACATAGCCTAGATCTCTCTATTCTTACTCTGTCTTTCAACATGATGTTCAATCAGCTCTGAAAAGTCTTAACTTTAACAGGTCAGGTCAGCAGGTCATCTTGAGCGCCATCACACGGCACATACAAGACAACCAGGTGATCAGGCCCGGTCAGCATGGGTTTACGAAAGGCACATCCTGCCTGACTAACCTGATCTCCTCCTACAACAAGATGTCCCACCTAGCGGAGGAGGGAAGAGCTGTGGACATTGTTTACCCGGACTTTAGTAAAGTCTTTTGACACTGTCTCCCACAGCATTCTCCTGGAGAAACTTATGGCACAAGGCTTGGATAAATACACTCTGCACTGGATAAAATACTGGCTGAGTGGCTGGGCCCAAAGAGTGGTAGTGAAGGGAGCTAGGTCTGGCTGGTGTCTGGTCACAAGTGGTGTTCCCCAGTGTTCAGCACTGGGACCTGTTCTCTTTAATATCTTTATTTATTATCTGGATCAGGGGATTGAGTGTGCCCTCAGAAAATTTGCAGATGATACCAAGCTAGGTGGGTGTGTCAATCTGCTAGAGGGTAGCAAAGCTTTACAGTGGGACCTACATAGGTTAGATAGTGGGCCAAGGTGAATTGCATGGGGTTTAACAAGCCTGAGTGCCAGGTCCTGAACTTGGGTCATAAGAAACCCATGGCAAGCTACAGACTTAGGAATGTGTAGTTGGAAAGCTGCAAGTTGGAAAAGGACCTGGGGCTATTGATCAGTAGTTGACTAAATATGAATCAGCAGTGCACGCAGATGGCCAAGAAGGCCAGTGGCATCCTGGCTTGTATTAGTAACACTGTGGCCAGCAGGAATAGGGAGGTGATCGTCCCCCTGTACTTGGCACTGGTGAGGCTACACCCTGAATACTGCATTCAATTCTGGGCCACTCACTACAAGAAGGAGATGGAAGTGCTGGAGCATGTCCAGAAAAGGGCAACGAGGCTCATGAAGGGCCTAAAGCAAGAGTCCTATGAGGAGCAGCTGAGGGAACTGAGGTTGTTTAGTCTGGAGAAGAGGAGGCTGAGGGGAGATCTTATTGCTCTCCACAACTGCCTGAAAGGAGGTTGGAGCAAGGAGGGGACAGCCTCCTCTCCCCGGTGACGTAGGACAGGACCAGAAGGAATGGGTGCAAGCTGCACCAGGGGAGGTTTAGGCTGGATATTAGGAAATATTTCTTCACTGAAAGGCTTATCAAACATTGCAATGGTCTGCCCAGGACAGTGGTGGAGTCACCATCCCTGTAGGCATTTAAATAGCGAGTGGACCTGGTGCTTTGGGACATGGTTTAGTAGTGAGCTTGCAGTGTTGGGTTGAAGGTCTCCTCCAACCAAAGACATTCTGTGAACTTACATTTATGCAAACCTCCCTGCTTTTTCAGATGTTACCACCCCAGCTAGGCACAGCCTCTGGCATGGGGATCATCCATCCAACTCCCATGGATGTATCTGTGAGCACTGTACACCGAGATGCAGCTTTAGTGAGGCCAGGAAAGCTATCCAAAGTGTAAAAACATTTGGAAGAGAGCCTAGATGCAATGCTGAAGAGGTACGAGAGGTAAGCCCTGCACAAAGCTTGGCAGCATCCTAATGCACATGATTTCTTTAGATACGTCTATTTAATTGTATCTTTTCATATCATCAGTGCTTATGAAATTCAAGTTTAACCTGGGGGGAAAAAAGAAAGATTCATGGGGACAGATAAAAGCCCACCTAAAATATTAAAGCAGCTTTTACAGCTAAACATTAAAGCTATTTCAAGTTGTTTCTTCAAATACAAATACCATAATTATGTTAAATGTAAGGTTATTTCTCCCCATTTAACAAGTCCCTGGTCTTGTCTGCATGCTTGATAAAAACAACATGTAGACAAGGTTTAGCTGGGCCAGGATTAAAGCACAAACATCTTGAGGCCCATGCCAGCTTAACTTAAATCTCAGGGTGCAAGGTCTCCAGCTGCAAAGAAACTGGAGCCCAGCTGCTTGCCTCAATGTCTGCAGCTGCTGCTGCTGGGAGACCTGTCCCCAGGCTTTAAGGCCAAAACTGTGCTGCAGGCACAAGTCCTCGGGACGTTTTCCCCTT
>JAAGNO010004277.1:7268-23440 GCA_033439905.1 Ceryle rudis | reverse complement strand
TGTTTCAGAGCTCTCTAGAAAGCCAAGACAAGATGATTTCTTCAGTAGGTTGAAGCACACAATACAAGGGCAGAAACCCAAAAGGCTCCCCAGATACTACTTTCTAGTTATTGGCAGAGGGGAAAGTGTCTTAAAATAATTGTAAATGTACATGTTTCTTTTTCCTTCAGAAACACCTTACCCCTGCTAGCAGCAGCTCAAAGATCCCGAGTTTGATCCTTGTTCTTAACTGCTTTATATCACAATTCCATCAGCTACTAAAGCAAGTCAGCACTAAGTGACACTTAAATGGAATTTAGGCAGCACCTGACAGCACAGGTCTCATGGCACCCAGTGGGAGGCACCTGCTGGGCTCTCCCCAGGAGACACACGTGATCACGGTCATGGGATCCTGGCTCCTGCCTGCTTCCCTGTTCCCAGCCACACTGGGACCAGAGCAATGGACGACTTTGCAAGCACTAATGGAGGGAGAGGGTTGCTCTGCCCAAGCAGCAGTAGTGTTGGGGTCAAATCCTGTCCTGCTCCCAGGAGCAGGGGAAGCCCCCAGGCTTGTTGCTCCTAAGTTGCTGAGCCTGCTCACTTTCTGCATGAGGTCTCAAATAACATATTGGGCTGCTTCTTTCATTAGGACAGTTTAGTGACTATTATCCCTCTGTGCATGAAGCCTACACCTCCCCCTGCTACCTGGAAATGCTGCATTTCTTGAGTGCATCTATCTACAGTGACTAAACGGATAGAAGTCTCCTCAAGACACCTAAGAAAGAAAAAAGCTCATCCAGCTGTTACCTGAATCCTTTGAGCTCTAAGGGTCAAAATGGTCAAAGCTGTGGGACTGCATGATTCTGAGGTTGAAGTTGCATCAGACAGGACACTCTCAGCACTGCAGATATGCTTTGGCCCTCTAAAGGTGTACAGAGAGATGCCAGAAATAGCTTAAAAGTCTCACTTTGCTTTTCCTTTTTTTTTTTTTTTGGCATAAAGGTTTTCCTTTAGTTCAGCCATTTCATCTGTCTTTCGTGTCAATTTGCTGAAGCAGCTTTTTTTAAATCATTTCCCAATACCAATTCCTGGGAACCACAAAGGGCGAGGCAGCCCACAGCTTTCAAAAGGACATTTCTCTTGGCATACTGATTGTCAACAATGCCACTGCACTCCACATGAAAAAACAGGTGTCTGAGAACGCCAAGACTCTTAAATAAAACACTGTGGCTCAGTAGACTTAAATTTTTCATCTACACTTGAAAAAAAAAAAATCCATGCAAAAGTTCTTCCTTATTCCCCTCCTGCTTTTCTCTTCTCCAGACCCAAATGTCAACATTAGAATTTAAAACCTCCACAAAACATGTTTTTCTATGTTTTGCTGCTCTCTTAAATATGTTTTTCAACATACACTGGCCGTAGCCGAAATATTCACCGATGGCTTTACAAACAGATAGGGAAGAAACCTTCCTTTCACATCTCTACATAAATATTTTTGCTTAACACTGGCCAACAGCTTGAACAAGAGGTGATGGCACATAAAATGATGTAAATAACTATAGCTCGTATCAACCGTAGCAGCACAGAGAGGAAATGAGAGACGGTGTATGTGCATATGTGCACAGGCAATAACAGAGCAAACCATTTCACTGCAGAAGTGAAGCACAGTAACCTAGCACCTGGAGATGTCCAAAGTGAGCTCACCCATGCAAACATCATTTTGCTCTCCATGCACATTTACCTTATGCTAGAGCCTCACATTTCATAATCACATGCCATTTTTTCCATCCCAGATAATTCAATGCTTAGCAGAGGTGGCACTAACTGAATAAAAAGTTATCTAACATCTCGTCCTCATTGCTCAGTTTTCTGGCTCATGCCTTACATACTGTGCATGATTCCAGCGCTTGTCTGAACACAGAATTACTCATTTTTCCTATAGTCCTCAGTGAGATGCCTATCCTATAGATCCTGACTGCTTGCAAGCTTTAAGGACTGTAATGATGTAACTCTGTAATGAAAGAAAGGAACGATTCTTCTTATTTAGGAGATGTAGAAGTGGCCACAGAGTCAGTCAGAAGTGCCCTTTTATTTCAGGGCCTAATTTTTGATTTTTAGAGGCTGACTGTTCAGTGGCATCTGCATCCAATAATACTTCCTAGTGTCTCCAGCTTGCTTTGCCAGGGTAAGCAGGATTAGTGATGTCTTTGCCTGGTGATGAGAAGGCTATTTCCTCTCAGGAGCTGACATTACTGATGCCCATGCATGGTCACTTCAGCCTGGGCTGCACCCAGCTCTCTATCTCCTTGGCATCTTCCTGCCCCTGTTACCACAGCACACAGAGAAGCTGGGGAGAGAGCAGACTGCACTTGCACTCCAGGTGCTATCTTGGCTGCCAGTTCATTAATGGGCAAAATTCAAAACACTAATCCCAATCCATAAAGCCACCAGTGCACTGGGGTCAATTAGGTCTGTAGCTGCCTTGCCCTAGACGCCCCACTGCAACATCCTTAGAAAATGTTTGCCAGCCCCTGCCATAGGTTTCCTGGGAAATAAGCTGCTTTGCTTTCGGACTTGACTTCATCCAAACTGGATTGATTGCCTTTAGAGAGCCCTGGAAGAGCTGGCTCATCTCCAAACGCTACTGAAATAACTTTTCTTTGACATGAATTTTGAGTCATGCCCCAACATGGCTCTACATCTTCCCTTTGCCATAAAATCACATTTCTTTCTAAGGCAATTTAGGTACAAGTTCAGTTAGGATGGAGCAGGCTGTGCTGTTCCTGAGTTGGCAGGAAACAACAGTCCCTAGACATTAACACGATGGACGTGTCAACACAGAGAAACGTATGGTACCAATTAAGACAGTATCAACAATTATGCAGAACACAGTTGAGTGGATTAATTTGTTGCCTGGAGTAAAGGCTGCCAGTACAAAACTGGCTGTCAAGAGACACACTTGCATCTTGTGTGCTGCCTTGTGCCAAATACTATGAAACCCGTGTGCACTAAGGATGATTGCTGGGTTTTCTTTTTCCACCAGTAATCTTGAATCCAGGGAAGGAGCAACCAATTAGTTGTCTCTACATGCTGCCTCCTTTCTTCTCTGTAAAAAAACCCAAACAAACAAACAAACAACACCCCCCCAAAAAAAACCAAAAAACCCAAACAACAACAAAAAACCCAACAAACAACAAAAACCACACACAAAAACAAACAAACAACATAAAACAAAAACTCACACTTGAAAAAAAAAAAAACCCTAAACAACCACTATTCCCAAAACACTAAAATAAGGACTAAAAGGTAAAAGGGAAAGGATGGTTCTTTAATTCCTCAAAAAGTTTTCTTTTGCTGAGGGGCTGATGTGGTAACTCACTTGTCAAGCACAATTCTTCCCACTTCTCTAAGTTGAGAGAAAAAAAAAAAATGGTTAAGTCATGTGTGTGCCTTTTTTCCAACTTGCTATTTTTATGCTGACCAGAAGGATACTTACACACGCTCCTGCTTCCCACCCATTCTCTGCCAAGGAAGATGCAAGATTACCTCCAGCACATTGTGGCTAAGTTCTCCCGCCTTGCCAAGTAACTTCAAGAAGCTTGGTAAAATACTTTCATTCTAGAGGAGCTATAAGAACAAGCAGCTGATTTTCTCTAAAAACCTTATGTTTGCAAAATGCTACGTAGGTCCGCGGCTGTCAGAGTATTAAACAGCAAAGAATAAACCAGGACTTGTAAATAATCACTTGCCGCATTAATAAGCAGCAGCGTTTGAATTCCTGCTAAAGCTTTGTACCAGCTGTGCTTTGTCTCAAAATCCAATTAAAAAAAAAAATCTGCTTGTGCTTGTTCCTACAATATGAAGAATATTGAACTACCTTTCATAAATTCTGCTGTTGCTTACAGAGCATATGGTCCCACATCAGGCTCTCATTTCTCCATATTTAGTCTTGTTAAACTACAGCATGCCTACCTGAGATATAAATTACCTTGAGGCTTGGAATAATGCCATCCTGAGTAAGGAAACTATTCATAACACTGCACTCCTTAATTTAACACGGGCAAAAGTCCCCTGCCCACTTAAACACAGCACACACTGATCACAGTCGTTGGTGAAGAAATCCAGTTTTAATCCAGCAGTCCCAGTAAACACGTTGTTCTCTGGGCAGCAGAGCCATGAATTCTGGCTTTCTAAAGGTTTATATCCTCTATGCCTTATTCCCCAGCCATTACATTTGCAGAATATTTGCAGTTTGGCAATATTTCCATCACAAAACCTTCCAGCTCCTTTCTATTATCTTTATTCCTACTGCTACTCCTACTATCTCCTCCTCAGGCCAGACACAGGGCTGCTCTTTCTTAGCGATCGCTCTCCTAAAGGCCTCTCCTACTCTTGACACTGATTTTCAGGAAAAAATATTTTTCAGACCTTTCCTCCTTGGCAAAATCTGAGTCAAACTGCTCCACACTTACCAAAGCTTTTGAGATGACAGAATATATAGACAGTAGAAGAGAGCAGACTAACACAATTCGTATCTGCTATGTGCAAAGTGCAATTTTTATCTGCACTCTTATCTGTTACACGTAAGTGCAAAAGGGCATACAGCAAACTGTTCATCAGGTGCTGAGCCTGAAGTCTGAGGGTGTTTCTCTAATTAGCAATTATTTGCTGATATTGCACAAAAAACACAGCAGACTTAACAGGATACTGAGCCTTCAGAGAGGCACTTCATGCTTCCCACCACTGTCGCAACCACTGCGCCAAGGAATTGGAAGGAATCTTTGAAGCTACTTTCAACATCTCCACCAAACTCGGATGTATTTCTGGGCCCAAGTACTGGCCCCATTTTTCTAACTTAGGGTTCATTTTTCTTCATCCCAAGAGCCCTGTGCCCAGGGTTGTTTACTTTTCTATGCTCAGGGATTTGCACAGACCCAACAACCTCCAAACGAAAAGATAACATCTTGACAGGCACTTCCTGGAAAGTTATTTCCACAGCCAGAAATCCTCTGCCTGGCACACCATCTTCCTGGTAAACACTGGATAGGTCTGTGCTGGATAGGTAACTATCCCCCTTGCCTGAAGAGGAGAGAGGCAGTTCTCAAAGCACACGGGCACAGGCTCCCCCTTTGATGGCTTCCCTTTGGAAAGGAGCTCCTCAGGGCACACAGCTCCTCATGTCCATATAGTTCCCCCAAGCACACAGATGCCACAGTGGCCCATGGCCACTGCTTCCAAGCTGCACTGCCCCAAGGCTCCTTCTTGTCTGCTATTTCCAGATGCCTCTGACACAGCCGAAGGGCCAGAAGGGACGAGCGGGAGTGCCAGGGAGAACTCAGGAAGGTCAAAACAGGGCAGGCAAAATTGTATCCATTCAGATGTGCCCAACTATGACTTTTTTCTTCAATTAAAGTTCTAAACAACTACATCATTAAGAATTTTGATGAGAAAAAAAATATTAAAAAAAAATGTATTCCCTCTTCTTTTTCCTCCTGATGGCAACTGCAATAAAAACATTTCCTTCTAAAAGTCTTTTCACTACCACTTTTTTTCTTTTCTATCTTTTTCTTCCTCTTTTCCTATTTTTGAGCTTTCCCAATGTGAAATGTTTTCAAAAATGGCAAGCTACTAAAACATTCACAGAACAATAAAAATATGAGCTATGAAAACTAATCGCAAGACCTCATTCAGACTTTCTAGCACAAAAAAAATGGAGAAAACGAGCAAACTCAAAATTCTGAAATACTTACCTATCACCTCCCCTAAAAATCCCTTCTGCAGTTTTTCTTTGAAAAAGTACTTCTGAATACACGGAGATGGGCATCTTCTGAAAGATGTCAGGTTTTGGTGAAGCCTCATTTTTTCTGTAGGAAATATCTCTCTGGGGAGTTAAAAAAAAAAAAGTCAGTTCATTGTAATGAAAGTTTAGTCATCACCATCGCATGATCAGTGATTAAGAGGAGCATGATGCCATGTTGACTGTTCTGCTACTAAGTTAGGGTAGAGAGGAGCTTCAGGGGACCTTGGGTGATGGGAGAAGATGCAGGACAGTGCACGGTCTAACAGCAAGGACAGCTATTCTCCAGCACTGCTGGAATGGTCGTAAGCTTCCCACCCTCCCACAAGGAAGAGGAGGGTAGAGCCCATGTGGAGCCTATGCTATTTGGGGGAGTGGGAATAAGAGACAGCAAAACAATCTGATTCCAGCTTGCTCTTAAAGAAATTACTCAGCCATTCCAATATACTATAATATTAAACATTGTTTAGGTATTGAAGTACTTGAAAATTAAATGTTTTCTCCCTGAGGACTGGAAAGTGTAAGCTCAAAAGCAATGGCAATCCTCCTGTGAAGCTGCCTCAAGTGCATCATCTCTAGAGACATTTCACCCTATTTGGCTTTGTGAACTTCCTTAAGATGGAAGATCGTTGGACAGACCCCTCCCGGTACCCCGTGGTTGCTATGTTCAAGCCAATGTGCCAGAAGGTTTGCACAGAAGGCTGGGAAGATCTGCTGGTTCAAATGCATCTCCACCACCAGCAATGAGACTAAGGGGATTTCCTCCTGGCAGCAAAACTGCCTCTTTTCTGCCAAAGACAGAGAGGCCACTGGAGGAAACGCAAAGCTACATTGCATCTGCATCTAGAGGGGAGCCACCTCTCCATCTTCCTGAGCCACACAGAGCAGCAAGCCCAGGCTGGGTCCTCAGAGCAGTTCTCTTCCACGTCGTCCCCTCAGGGAGCGCTCGCATCCTCAGACATCGCTTCCCGAGTCAAAATCTACAAATACATGGCGCTCTCTAGTGTCTTTGCTCTGCTCGGGAGAAACGCAAGTATCCCAAGCCACCGACAGCATTCCAAACAGCATGGTACAAACACCCAGGCAGAGGGATGCTATTAATTGGGATGAGTTTGCCAGGGTATCAGTTCGTTCGATCCTTCTGGTGGAAGCAACTCCAACTGCCTCGCTGTGGTCCCCCCTAGCAGTGCAATGCCTCCCTGAGCAGTCATTTAAACAAAACCAGGCTTTTAAGCCACATTCCTGATGGACAGAACTATTCCAGGAAAGTTTCTGATCCAGGATTAGGTCTCTGCAGAACCTGAGTGTGTTCCTGTCAGCTCCCAAATTGGCCATTAGCGCTGTGTAACACAAGTGGTAATTTCAGGGTGCAAGCTCAGAAGATGAGTCCTGATGGAGGAGCTGGCTCATGGCTGGCACCAGGGAGGGCTTGGCCAGCCACAGCATGAGTCGTATAAGGGCAGCTGCAGGGCAGGCTGTGGGCTCCCTTAGGACCTGCAAAGTACCGTTAACCATACAGAACAGCTTAACTCCCACCAAGCAGCATGGCTGGGAGCAGCCTCAATAGAAACACCAGCCCTTCCCTTATGTCTTGCTTCTTCCCATCAATGCTTCACTGAGGGAGGAGGTGAGGGCAGAGCACATTTCTAGCTGTTGAAGGCGAGCACAATCCAAAATGGCAACCGCTTTGTTTTGGTCTTAAATGGCTTGCTGGTCCCTTTATTACTGCATTTTCTACTCCGTTACGGTGCCTCTCTTTCTCCCGTGCTTCTCTGAAGCTAACAATTCATGACAGAAATACAGCACATCCTATAGACTCATAGCCTCAGGTCCAACCGTGTTTGCCTAAATGACAAGATCGATGTGGCAACCTGCTGCAGAACATACAAGATTCCCCCTTCTTCCTCTCTTTTTCTCTCTCCCCCCTTTAATATACATTTCACATTAAATCAGCATCTAAGGGGAGGAGGCTCCTCTAATGCCTAGGAGAACATATTTTCTTCAAGCTTGCAATGCTGGCTGGTGATGGGTGGAAATACGCTTGCACCGTGTAATTGATTTGATGTATGCCATGTTTCACTGGGATAAACACCACCCCCTGGACTCCTTGCATTCCAGCGACTCCAGCCTAAGCTCCATGTTAAAGCATGTTGGGAGTCCATCAAAGACACTGAGTAGTTTTGATGTGAAGATAAATGCTCTTATCTTCAGCTTCCAACATTGCTTCTCTGAATAAGCACTCTTGACAGTTTTTAGTGTTTAAACTGCTCTTCAGCTACAGATGGGAACAGGGGGAAATCGTTTTAACACACCTTACTTCAGCAAACTTGTCTGCTGGGAGAATAAGCTGGGCTTGTCACCAAACCAGATGACTTCCACTGGGACACATCATCACAATGCACAGGGAATAAATTAAGGCTCCATGCAGGCCACACACTTAAGCACCTGAATAAACCTGTAGCTTAAGCTTATCTGCCACTTTATAGGCTTAGCACATGCCAGATGGACACAGATCTCCAGAACCTTAAATACAACTGCAGTACACCAGCAGGACTGTGCATCCAAATAATACTGTGCTGCTGAGGAACTTTATTATTTTACAGACAGGCAAATGCCAAAACATAAATATCTTTCAGGAGGCCAGTGCAAGAAAAGGGAAGAAAACTTGGTCTTCCAAGTCCTCCACCTCTTGCTGTAGCACACTGTCCTTTGGCTCAGCCTCTCATTCCAGAATACAGGAGAGAAAATCCTGCTTTGTGCTTTTCATCTCCCTTTGCTGGAAGGCTAACTACAGACCACAAACCTGACCATGAAGGCACGGCTCAGCTGGAACACAGGGAAAGCCCCACTGGTTTGAATGGGTCTAGGATTTCACTCTCTGCTTCTCTATATGGGGATTCAATAAATATTCTCCTGCTAGAAAAAAATGCCACACATGCCTGCCTAAGTTAAATGGATCTTTAAAGTAAAGATACAGAGATATGGCAATAATTTCCAGTGGTATGGCAGGGTTTGAGTTTTAGGGCCAGAACAATATTCCAGGCACCATAAATCCAGTTCATGTGTCTTTAATACAATGAAAGAGACTTTAACAGGGAAAATGAAAAAGAAATATTAAAGAAAAAATCCAGGAGAATAATTTGCCAGAAGAAATAATATAAAATGTCTTAGGTGTATCAGGAGGGAGTTGCCAGCAAGCAGAGGGAACAATCAAACAGGGAGGCCACAACCAAGCCAAACAATGTCTTTGCAATCAGTATACACACCAGAGAGTGACTGGTGCTGGAAAAAGGCAGAAGAAATAGATATCCTGGAGGTTGATTTCTATGCTTAGACAGTACCTGACATGCAGGAATAAAATAAATAAATAGGAGCAGCACTGGTAAAACTCAAGAGATCCCATTGAAATGAATCAGCTGGACTGACAGCAGATTTATACATGCACTGGCCCACAAAGTAACTGAGTTCCCAACAGAATATGGAATTCATCTTTACACAGCTGTTAACTGCAGAAGAACCCACATTATATCCGCCTTTCAGAAGAAGGCCAAGATCATTGTGGGATGAGCCCAACAATTATAAAATGCTCAACTTAAGAAAAACAGCTGAGAAAAATCATGCAGCTTGAAGTGAAAACTTCTCAGACCAAATGCAGCAGCAGATTTTTTAAGTCAGTGAAGTTACTCTGAATTTCTAGTGGAGGAATACAGCTTTGGTACCAGCCAGAACATTCTGTAAGAGCCTTTGAACTCTGGCAATGAAATACTCATCTGCACAAATCAACAAGCCAACATCTATACCCCGTTCTGGAGTAGTAAGAGCAAAGAGTCAGAAGGTTGTCTAAAACAATATTTTTGAATAATTCCTCCTACAAGTATCAGACAGGAGATAAACTCTGTTTTATTGGACTGAATCGAAAAGCACCTAGACTGTGTACGCGTTTATATTTAAGGATGAAGTTTTCAGCTCACTACAAATGCAATCACTCTACCCCACAAAATGCTAATCACCAAACAACCCAAACTTAATACTGTGTGGAAAACAGCATGCTTCTCATCCTGCACACCAACCAAGCTCAACTATATTGCCAGAACGAGAGCTAACACTCTCTGGATCTGTTGGTTATATTGACAATGGGTGGCTGAAGTGGTGCAGAGCAGGTAGAAATAGTAACCGTAGCTGGTTCCCAAAGGCTCATTCAGGCTCCAGCTGGATAAATTACAACCTCTTACTGATGAAGCTCAGGAATATGCTCAAAAAACCAAACCATGAAGCATGCTGTAGATAACAGCTGCAAGAAGACAGTCAAAAATATGGTTCCCAACAACCAAATTTCTCTTGCTGTCAGCAGGATCATCCTTTGGCCTGGTGTATGACAGATATATAATAAGGCACCTCCTGAAAGATACCTGGAAAAAAACCAGACAAGACACAGATGTCTTACAGATGTTACATCAGTCTTGAGTTTTAGAGGCATCCTAATATGTCATAAAATGTCAACTCCACACACTGTTTGAGAAACTGTACTGCTATCAGTTTAATAGCTGCAGAGATGAGAATGCTTCATATTTCAGTCTGGTCCTATTTGCACAAATCGAAGAAGTAGAGTCTTGCTGGATCCTCACTACAATCCACACGAAGGACAATAAAATACATCAGAATTTATAGTTAAAACTATAGCCATATCCACCTCCACGCTGGTATAACCTGGCATCATTCCTTTACAATCCAGGAAGCTGTGCCAACCTGCACAGCTGACTATCTGGAAAATACTGTATTTCTATGGCACTAACAATTTTGCTGTCCTGTTTTGAGACACTGTCAAGGCTGATCTGTAAGATCAAATGGGAAAACAACGTGAATTTCCTATGTGACCTCTGTATATGACTGTGTCTAGCTGATGAAAAGACCAATGCTCCAAATGACCACGTATAGAAGAGTTTGGGGATCACAAGCGACAGAGACTTGTGCCTCACTAGGGGTTTGTAACCTGCCAAATTTACTAGCTTTCTCTCAAGGCTGTAGACATTTCACCCTGTCTCTAGGTATAGTGGAAACACTGAGCAGAACCATTTTCTGGTTTCAAGCTCAGAGAAACAAATGTTGAGTAATTTCTGCATTAAACTGTTTAATAGTCAAATTTTATTTCCTTCCCTCCTCTTCCAAGATACACAATCCGAGAGAAAAATTCACTCACTATCTCATGGAGCAAAACCTTAAGCAACTGCTTTGTCTTTTGTGTTTTAAAGCCCACAGTGCTCAGGCTTTGTTTCAGGCCACCAACACATAACATTTAACAGAAAATTCACCTGGGGCTACAAGACAGAACAAACTCCATCCAAACAACAAAAATAAAGCCACTGATTTTGATTCTTCTCTTCTCACCATGAGGTTGAGGAAGTCCCTCACCACTGCCACAAAGAACAGAGGAAGTATCATTTAAAAGTGGCTTGGCAGGCTAGTATGGACACATTGCTATGGGGTGGGTTATTGCGAGTTTACACCTGGACAAACAAGCAGATTGAAGGGAGCAGGATTGAGTTACCCATGAACTTTTTTGCTGGCATCTGGTCTAAATTATTTCTTTGTGCATGTCTCTATGCTCTCTAATCTTAGTGCCCATAGAAGCACAGCTGGCTCAGGACGGTGCTTTTCGGGTGCATCTACAACACCCCCTGGCATGGCATAAAGAGGGGAAGCTTGAGGGTTGGTTTGACATGATTTGCTACAGTTCTGTGACTTTATCTGCGTAGCATCTACCAGCTACGTGGCTTATATCAGTTGTGGGTCACAGACATGCCTAAGCAGTGCACTAACTGCTGGAGGGCCTTGTGCTCACAACACAAGCTGTCAACCATCAGGAGAACTCCTAGCTGACTTCAGCCTTAGTTCACCAGCAAACCACTATGAGCACACTGGCAGTGTGCACAAGGGATTACTGCAAAAGCACAAAGAGCGATGCCAGGTAAAGAATGCCTCCAGCATACATTAATGTAGAGGCACACCATGTACTTGTGCTGTCTCAGGTATCTTCTGCAAGATAGTAGCAAGCTGCATCTGCATGGCATATTAGTCCTTTTATTCCACCGCTTTCTTGATTATAACCCATTGTCATAATTAAGATGAATAATACTGGGAGGTCAAAGTGGAACTGTGTTGGTGATCAATGAGTATTCTAAATTCACCAATGATTTTAAAGGCCTCAGGGTCCTAGTAAAACCAGAGGCACTCTGAAAACCAGCTCTTTTTAATGCATCTCTACTTGGGAGCCCCAAAGCAGCTCGATCACTAGCCATTTTCCATATACCAGGCCAGTATTTATCTATTAAATGGAGTATTGCAGTTTTGCAAAAGCCTAAATATCAGCTAAGACTTATGAACTCTATAGCACTTAAATGTCATGAAAGTTCTGACTGAAAATTCAGGTGTATTTATCAAAGGATTTTTAAATGACAATTTATCTGAAGTGTCCAGAACTAGAAAAGGGCTTACACATAGGTAAAAAGGGGCAGGTGGCAAGAGGAAAAAAAACCCACGTAAACGATTCTGTGAATGAAAAATCCTACTTCAACTAAAGTCTACATTTTGACATCCTGCTAATATCAAAGGAAGACAAACTGAAGCTCAAAGGGAGCACAGGATGAAGCCTTTGCTGCCACTCAGACTCCTGCGGTCATCATCCTTTCTGCACCCTTCCTATGTGAAAAGTATTTCTCAGCCTAGACTTGGCAAACCTCTTGAGCACATGCTGAACCCAGTTAAATCAAGACTGGACAAGAAACAAGTTCTCATTGCATCAGGAGTTACATTGCATCAGATAAAGCTCACTGTGGAAGTGAAGTTTTATGGGTTGTTTCATGGGAATAGGTAAAGCTCTTCCTTACTTGAAAAAAATAAACCACATTTTTAACCCACTTGGGCAGAGTGCTTAGTGCTGTCAGGACCCTTATCACACACAGGACTGAAAATGTGGCTACATTGTTGTCTGCTCTTGGCAAAAATAAGTCAGCCCCAAGGAATTACAGCTTTTTACCCAACTGCACTGGAAACTCTAGTTGATGAGCTTTCTCCCCCAGATAATGTGACATCCTTAAGTTTAACTTGGCACTTCTCTCCTTTGAAAGGCATACAGCAAAAAGCTTCTCTAAAATATTTGTCCAGCAGAAGTTCACTCTCACAGAGTAAAGAAACACTGAGAACAGAAGGGAAATAACAGAAGTGTAAGTTATTCAGTTGATTGACTCTACCCTCCACCAGAATACATTGGGACATAATGGCTGCAATAAAGCGCTGTCAGTCAAGGCTCTGAGGGTCTGTCCTGGAAATGCAGAACACACCCTCGGCATGAGGCAGCTTTAAGGCAGCTTTGTGTACCTCTAGCCTACAGCTGTCAGATCCTAGGCCCAGTCGCTCATGCAGGCTGGAGCAATCTGTAAACTATGTCATGTCTGCTGTCGACAGGCGTTCTTGCAAGCAAGCGTCACTGGGATTCAGGAATAATCTCAACATGTCACCTTCTGCTAGGACAGACTGACAAGAAGGGACTGTCGAGCAATTTTTTCAGTTGCTCATAACCTAGGGCTCCTTGAGGCAAGGCTGAATATCAGGTTGGAGGTACCAACAACTTTAAGACTAATTTGCAAACTCAACCAGCTAATCCAGGTCTGACGTTAAAGGCCCTTCACATATCATAACTGAGACTTTTATAATAAACAGTATTTATGAGGACTACTTGAATTCACCTCCAGGGTTCTTTGATCTTACAGTTTTGTAGAAAAATAATCCCCTTTATACTATAACATACTCAGCAATCCACTTTCAGCACAGGAGCAAATACTGACTTCTACTCCCTCAGTCTCAAGTAGCTGCTTGCCTTTTTATGAACAAATTCACCTGCAGTGACTATGAAGCAGTAACAAGTTTCCTAGGGAATGTTATATGTGCGCATGATACGTGCGAGTGTGTTTTAGGAAAGTGAAAAAGGGTTTGGAGGTTAGAGGGTAATAAAATGAAGAGAAATAACTCCTCATCTAATTCTTCAAAGGAAAAGACCATTCAGAAAAAAATGTGGATAGACTCCAGCCCTATAGGAATTTCCTTCCATTCTGCATTTGGCATCAAGTTCTCTCTGTTGTGGTTTGGGTTGTGGTTTGGGTTTTGGGTTTTTTTTCTTTTTTCTTTTTTTCCTCAGGCATATTTTCCTTTGGGGAAAATACATTACAGTTAGAACACTGCCCATGATTTCACAATATGTATTTATGGAGTTAATCATACTCACATCTCTCAAGGCATCTGTCAATCTGGGCTGGCAAATTCCTAATTATCCTTGCAGGACAGCAATATCAAACCTGAGTCCTAGTACAGAAGGTTGCCACGTTTAATGTTCAAGGAAAAAAAGAAGTTCTTTAGGCATGATCAATGAGGGCTGTCTGCTACCGCAGTGGACAACTTGCAATGTACGCCAAAACTCTTCCAGTGTATTCATCTCCTAAATCTTTTCCTGTCTCTGCCTGTTAGATTTCCTCTCAAGGAAATCAGGGGAGACCTACTGTGATAAACACCAAACATAAACAGACATGCTACACATGCATGGCAGGTAGGATGAGAAGTAAAGGACTAACTGAAAAAAGCATGACTTAGGATAGATATTAGGATGGCATTTCATAAGGATACAGAGAGTTGAGCATCAGAATAGGTTTGCCCAGGCATGCTGAATAGTCTCTGTCTTTGGAGAGGTGTGGTTTGGACCTGGTTGGCCTGGCTTTGGGACAGAGCATGGCATTCCTTCTCTGGGGCTTTGTTGATTCACATGGAAGATTTTAGGGGAGTCACAGATGTGCCAGGTCACATCAGACAAGACCTAGTGGATATTCATGATTTTTCAAAAGCAAAAGCAGCTAGCTGAATAGAAATCCACTAGTCAAGTAGACATCAATTTTGTCAATTTCCACCTTCCATTTTAATTATTTCTACTGATCGTGATGGCAAAGTATGTAACTCGTCACACCGTTAACACAAAGCCTATAGCACCTAAGCACAGGTCAGCTCTCTCAACTAAACTACTGCACCTCAGTAACACTACAGAGGCAAAAATCTGGCCCAAGTTGTGCTAAATTCAAATTATAGAAGAAAGAAACCACAGTGCAGTGGCACTTCATGGCAGATTCTAGCTTTTCTCATGGGTACCTCTGATTGTCCTTTAAACATGGATAAACACAGGCTGTATTTGCTTCTTGATGTGGATGCTGCAGTTTACAAACAACACTTCATCGGCACAGCAAATTTGGTGCATTTCTGATTAGAGCTGCTGCATCAGCATTTAATGTTTTAAAACACAGTTGTAGTAAATCCTGCAGCTGTAAATTCAGTATTTCGTAAAGGAAGGCGAGACCTTGTAGACAGAGTCTGAGGGGGAAAAAAAAAATTGCTCTTTTGAGTCCTGTAATAAAGCATTTCTGGGAGAGAGAGGGCAAGCAAACAAGCTGTATTTGATCCTTCAGTCCTGCCCTCTCCACCACAAATGGGAACAATGCAGCAGGCTGGAAAGGAATGCCTTGATTTTAAGCAACATCCTTAGAGTAAAAATCCCTTTAGACTCTCTTCAGTGTTAAGCACCACTTTATAAATTCTGGTTACATGAAAAACCCCATCTTCAAATGATAAATAGAAATTTTACATTTCAAAGACAGCCAACTGGAGAGTTCAAAATGATCATCCATATTCTGACAGCAATTAGTATCACAGCAAAGGCTGAGGTACAACAGCACAAGTAGCCAAGCCAACCTGTGCTCCCAAATACCAACCCCCTGTCTTAAATAATTATAACTGTAATCAAGAAAGAATTAAGCCCTCTTTGAATCTTCAGAGAGTCACAACACACTTTCTTCTTACTACTTGATGAGAACCTGAGCCAAGTTTGCTTGGTCTGGAAACAGGGCAAAGAGCCTAAAGCTAACAGATTAGGGAACAAAAACAAACATGGAGCCAATTCCACATCCCAATAGAGAGATACCGTAGATTGCAGTGGCGTTGCACTAACAACCCCAAAAGAATAGCATAACCCATGATGTTTGAAGCTAAACACCCTGAACCAGAACTCTGCTTCTGTGTCTTAATCTTTGACTGGAAATCCCACAAATCTCTCTGCCTTTCTCAATCCTTTACTCTCACAAGGAGGAAAGTGTTATCCTGGACATGAAGAATGGATAAAGAAAACGCACCGATGCTGACCTGCCAGCACAACATGTACATTTACATTCAGCAAAGGTTTAAAGAAGAGGGAGAGTTTGCTCTTGTTTGGAAATCCAAATTTTGGCACCCAAATGCATATTAGAGAGTCCAAATATCTGACCTCAATTCAGGGTGCTGCTGCCACTCCCACTTAAGTTGCGTTGAC
>JAAGNO010004275.1:33730-46634 GCA_033439905.1 Ceryle rudis | reverse complement strand
CAGGAATGGGGCAGCCACCACCTCTCTGGGCAGACCTCTCACCACCCTCAGTATAGACACAGACACTTCACCAAGCAATAGCATCGTTTGCATCCTTGAGGACGTGGCAGAGCTGGGTGAGAGCATCCCAGCTGCTGGGATGGCAGAGGGCTGGGACCAGGGGCAGAAACCCTGCCCTCCTCTCCACATCTCTTCGTTGGCATCAGGTGGTTCCCTGCAGCTCTTTTCCTGGTTGCAAAGAGGTGCTGTATCAGCTGCTGCACCGCATTTAAATCCTCACCTCAGGGTAATACCAAGTTTGACATTGGACAGGCATCTATGAAATCTCTTTGATCTCACTTGTGTCTCAATTGTTATGGCTTGATGGTTTGTTTTTTTTTTGGTCACTAAACAAGGACAAGTCACTTCTATTCATATCTGTCCTGTGCTGCTTCCCCTGTCATGCACCAAAGCAATGAGTTGCCCTACCAGAGAGGATGGGAGGGTACTGGGACATGTCCAGAGAAGGGCAATGGAGCTGGGGAAGAGTTTAGTGCACTAGTGTGGTGAGGAGCAGCTGAGGGACCTGGGCTTGTTGAGCCTGGAGCAAAGGAGGCTCAGGGGAGACCTTCTGGCTCTGACAGCTCCCTGACAGGAGGTTGGAGCCAGGGGGGGTTGGGCTCTGCTCCAAGGGACAAGTGACAGGTCAAGAGAAAACAGTCTCAGGTTGCCCCAGGGGAGGTTTAGGTTGGAGCTGAGGAACAATTTCTTCATGGAGAGGGCTGTCCAGGTCTGTCCCAGGCTGCCCAGGGCAGTGGTGGAGTCCCCGTGATTCCTGGAGGGGTTTCAAAGCTGTGGAACTGTGATGCTGAGGGACATGGTTTAGTGGTAACCTGGCAGTGCTGGGTTAATGGTTGGACTCAATGATCTGAAAGGTCTTTTCCAATCAAAAGGATTCTATGACTCTATGTGAGGGACCAGAGAAATCCCTGTGTTATCCTCTCACTGACTGTGATTGCAGAGAAAAAATACTTCATGTTGTTTCCCCTGGCCAGGAGTGAGGCAAACAGCCTTGGGAGCGGTACCAGGATCCTGGCAGCTGAAGGATGCCAGGATAACACACTTGGAAAACAGGAGAACCTCCCAGACATGGTGATACCATTGGCACTTGGGGCACAGGACCCCACCAGTCCCCCAAAGCACATGGTGAACGTCAGTGAAGATTAATGAAGCTCGATGTTACCGTGTCCATGATAATATGACTCTATGGCAAATTAAACCATCTTCTTCTTGACCAATGTCATAAGCAAGGCATTTATGACAGAGGAATATGAAGGAACGTAATGTTTTAATGTGAAAAAGTAATAATCCAGAGGCCAGTGGAAAAAAAAATAAATATTATCATGTGTATTACATGCATAATAGCTCATTATCGAAGCACTGTAGAGCCATTATTTCAAATAACTGTATTTCATTCCCATGGCTGGGAGGGAAAGCAGTATGTATTTGGTGAAAAATAGATTTGCATTATTATTTATTCATGAGTTTTAAAAGGATCATTATTTTTGACGGACAGCTCCTGTCAAAAGATTTATATATGGGAGCTCGTGTTTTCCCATAATAATGATTAATCAATAAACATTTGAAAACGGTGCTTAAAATTCAGCGTTACCAGGATACACATTTACCTCTAATTAGAAACAGGTTTTCGTTTGGGAAACCAGATCACTTTCAAATGCCTTCTAATTGCACACAAACCAAGGTGGCAGGTAACACGCAGCCAGGGTTGAAGCTTCACATCTGGGTGGCAAAACCCCTGGTGCCAACCCATCTGCTCTTGAAATGAAAATACTGGGCTGCTGTTATTTTTAATGGAAATGCTGAATATTTTTAATATTTCCCACCCTGCTGAGGGTGAGGAACAAGCAGTTTCAATCCTTTGTGTAGGTGAAATCCAGACCCTACTGCAGCAAAGGAGAAAGCAAAGCCTGTGTCTGCTCCTCCTTCATATTTCATCCTGCTGCCATGAAGGAAATGTTGCCAGGAAGGGAAATTAGTTTTGTCATCACTTCCCCAGGTTTTCTCCCCAAAAATCCCTTGCGGATGCTGGGTTTGCATTGCTGGGTATCACCTCTTGCTCTGTGATAGCTGAAAAGAGGCATGATGAAGAACCAGCTGCCACATCCTGCCCCAACCTCATTGTTTCCACCCTCTCCAGTGTTCATGCTGCTGAATTCGAGGTGCACATCAAAAAAGTGGGCACTGCACTCCTCTTTTTACGCCTCTACATTGAGTCTTTTAGGAACATCAGTACATACAGGAAATCTGCTTCTTTTGCATTTACCTTGGCTTATATTTTGTGAATTCTCAAGAGAAGGCATCTCTGAAAGTGAGCAGTGTCAGTCTGCCTGATCCATCAAATGTGTCCTTTGCTGAGTGTGGTGCAGGATGAACGCAACCCACCACCCAGCATGGAGCTAAGGGATAACAGGATGGTCCAGAAATCAAGTTAAATCCTTCCCCATTGGAGAGGAAGGTTTTTATAACGTTGCTTTCCCAGCCTGAAAACTATATGGGGTTCAGTGCAGCAAGTGCCTCCCATCAGTCCATTAGCTGACCCATGGATTGGTTCAGGGAGGTCATTTCTTTTTTCTCCAAACCACAAAGCCAACACAGAATGGTAATAACATTTATTTTGGCATTACTGGAGTCTCCTCTGGAGAGATTCCAAATCCACCTGGACACTGCGCTGCTGGGCCCTCTGCTCCGGGTGACCCTGCTGGGTGGAGCAGGGGGGTGGCACCAGATAGATGATCTCCAGAGGTCCCTTCCAACCTCTACCATGCTGGGGTTCTGTGATTATCAATTATCCATGATCAGGCTCATAAAACCCCAGATGAAGCAGTCAGGTGGAATTGGCCACAGGGATGTGGAGCTTTTCTGCATCCAATGTGTACCCTTTTTTCATGTCCCAAATGATTTATTCTTCACGTGGGCTGGTGAAGAAGGCATGAAAATGCTTGTGAGCAGTAAAATCAACAAGAAGAACTGTTGTAATATTAAAAAGCCAGGTGGTAATTGGTGCCAGCCCCGACAAGGAGCGTGGCCATTACCCTCATTATCCTACTTGCTAACAGAGAAGATTGGCACTGCAGAGCCAACAACCAGAAGAAATCTGTCACTGTCACCAGGCTTTTCATTTGCATCCTGGAGCTTTTGCTCTTGGGGATGTGTTAATCCATGGGGCTGGGAGCAGACAAAGCGAAGGAACCCCTTGGGTGAGGCAAACCTGGTCTCAAAATGCAGCCAGAGCATCCCTGGTTGGGCATGGGAGGGCAGGCAGAGCAGGGCTTGCCAGCTGTGCAAGGGAGCCCATAAATAAGCCTCACATCATATATTTCATTTATTTTTACCATTACCACGAATGGAACCAGCTCAAGCAGATGTATTCAAATTTCCTTTCAAACGAACAATATTTCCTGGGGTAACTCTTCTCTGGGTGGCCCCACCTTATATAGGAAGGAGAGGTGAGAGGGAAGGTAACTGCGTGAAGGTTTTCTAATAGGTTGGGAACTATGGTGTTAAATGTTTTTAGAATAATTTTATTTTTAATAAATTTGCCACCTGAATAGGTGCCTTGTCTAGTAATATCTTGTCTTTTACGTGGTGTCACAAGCCTTTTTCATGTAGCGGGGTGAAATCTGGAGGTATTGTGCCAGCAGGAAAAACAGCCAGGAGTCACAGAAGTCCCATCTATTTGAAATGGATGCTAAACTCTGATGATGAAAGTCATCTTTAAAGAACTATGTAAAAATCCTGAAATTCATTTCAAATTAGCTGACTTGAATATTTTGTACCCTAACAACTGTACAGCCAGAGAGACAGCTCAAAGGCAGGAAGAGAATTGACCTGAAATGCTCATTAAAATCACAATAAAATGAGGCTTTAAGAAAAGATCTTCTTTTCTCTTCTCTCCAGCATGATGTGAGACGGTGGAAACTCCAACTCTTTTCACACCCTCCCCTTGCTCCACTTCAAATCCCTTCCTGCACTTGAAAGAGGCGTTTAGGCTGCGTTAACCCTGTGGGTACCCGGTGCCAAGCTGGAGAATGGCAAGGGGTGGGTTGTTTTTTTTGCAGCGCAGCCGTTTTCAGCATTGGGGATAAAATCCTTGTTGTGTGGGAAGGTTTCGACCTGATTTTGGTGTCTGTGGAGGTTGTGGTGGGGTGCAGGATTTCAGGGCTGTCCTGCTGTGTCCCTTTACACAGCACCCTGCGGTGCTACCAGCATGACCCTGAGCATCCTCAGGTGCACTGGGAAGGATTTCACTGGCAATATCAAGTGTCGTCCCAGTCTGAGGCTATTAAAAGCTGGCTCGGAGCCCATAATGTAATACATTGTGATTAAAGGAAGCACATTTGTCCTGCTGGTAATATCAACATTTTATGAATGAGCGGGTTCTGATATCAGCTAATTAGGAGTAGGTTTATTACAGCATCTGTCACCTGGAGTTAAGCAATTTATCCCAGGAGGCTCCTCGTGGGGTAAGGGACAGTCCAAAGCTGATGGTGGGGAAGGGGCAGGAGGAGGGGAACCGGCTGTGCTTCGGCACTGCCAGGGGAAATCCCCACTGGAAAAGCAGAGAGAGCACCCTGGAGACTGCACAAACAATTAGATGCATTGTGGTAGCCTAATTGCCTAGCTCGCCAATAATTTGGGGGAGATAACCATGGCAACAGTGGGATCACACCGCTTGTGTGTTGTGGCTGGAGCACACGGAGGCAGTGGGCTTCCTTCTTGCCTTTGATGCAGGCAGTGCCCCTCTTTCCTCCTTGAAGAGCCTCTCATCTGAAAGCAGAGCTACAGGGTAGCATCCTCCAGCAGCACCAGGATCCCCGGCCTCCCATCTCACCACCCAGAGCTCTTCACAGCTCTCAGGAGCACCATCATCCTCACCACCAGCCAGGGAAGCATGGCCATGAGGAGAATGGATTCCCCACCATGAGCTTCCAGAAGACATGGGGAAAATAGTCCCACGCAAGACATGATTTGCAGGGAGCACCCGTAACGATGTGTCAGGGCAGCTCTTGGTGATTTCCACATGTTCTGCTCAACCTCCTGTACCTGCAAAAACAAAACAAAACAAAACAAAACAAAAAAGTCCTTCTCATTTACAACACTTCTCATATTCAAAGCTTTTTTCCCCTCGCTGCAAGAAACAGCATAAAAAAAACCGTGCAAGATTTTGCCCTAACCCATCACATCTTGCAGGACAACCCAACCGCTGGGTTTGGGTCCACCTTACTCATATTCATCACTGCCTTTTAAATGGGGTATAAATTTCGGTGTTCATGATAAAAACCCTGGAGTAACCCACCACTGAGGTTTGCAGGCAGTTGGGGTGAAGCAAAGTGGCATTTAACCTCCTGGTAAAGGAGGGGGAAATTTAAAGGGAGTTGTGAGGAGCAAAACCCCTTAACCTGCACAAAGAACGTGCTGGTCCTAATTTCAGGCTTGCAGGTGCTCAGGGTTGCAGATGTTCATTTCACTGTGATGTGAACCTCCATCATCCCTTGCTCACAGTGCTGATGGGCATAAGGTACCCCCATCCCCTCCCCTAATGTAACCTCCACTTTGGGGCCAGCACCTGCTGTGTTCCCCACCTCAAGCTACCCGTCTGCCCTCCTCCATATTTTGTTTTTGACATTTACAAGCAGGAATAATGATTATTTTTAATGTGTTTTCTTGCCAGGTTTTATGTTTCTGCTTTCTATTGCTGGCTGCACAAGTGGGATTTGATAGCTGGAGCCTGGCTGGGACAGATTTCACCTGCTTTACAAATACCTGGAGGTTTGCTCCTCTGCCCATGCTTCTGCAGGAACATTTCACCATCACAAGTATGTTAAACCCAAGGAATTACCTCCATGTCCATGGCACTGGTTTAGCATCATTCTCCCTGGCACGCAGCTGGTTCTTCATGATGTGCAAGAACATACCGAGCGCTTGTAGGTACCATACTAAAATAAATCAACTGCAAAGGATGCCACAAAGTTTTCCACCCTTTATCCAACCCATAATCTTTAAAAATAAGCAAAGCTTAAAATGCAAATATTGATTTTGGTGCTGGATAGCGGAAGGGCCAGGGCAGGGTTTTGGAAATGGGACGTGCATTTAATTTCCTCTGGGCTAGGACAGCACGTTGTCACTTCTTTTATTTGCACATCTGGAAGCAGGCAAAGTGCACAGCTGGGAGGAGCTGCTGGCTATTCCTGAAGCTTTACTTTCCTCTGGAGAGCTCAGGAAACTACCCATGCTAAGGAGTAATTAAGCAGGATAGTTAATAAAGTCAAACTAAAGATGAATTAAGAGTCATGGTACCACCCACCCCGAGCACATGGGAAAGATTTTGGAATCTGTGGTGTTTTCAGTGGTTTAGCTCTTTGTAGAAAAGCATGTTTAGAAAAAAAAGTTGTAGCAGGTACAGCTGGGAGCACAGACTCCCTGGGGCTGAGGAATATTCTCATGCTGGCTTTCCCAGAGCACAGCATCATCTCATTAAATTCAAGCAGCTCAAGCTGCTCCTCCTTTTGCAGTAGCAAAGCCAAGGCTGGAAAAACAACCCTGTGCACTACAAAAATAAGTGCACAAATACCCACCTGAATGTGACCACCTATGGAAATGTGCTGAGGTGCTGAGGGAGACTGAGTGAGCTGGGCAAGACATTTGCCTTTTCATACTTAATTTGTGCTTCTGTGATCAAGCCTGTCTTGTTCTACAAGGCACAGGGCTCATGGAGATGTTTCATAGCCATTAATAAAAATTATATCACAGTAATAACGGAGGTTTTACCCACACTTGTCCTTGCCAGTGGGTCTGGGCCAATGGCAGCTCAACTTTGCAGATATCAGATTAAAAAAAAACCCCAAAAAACAAAACAAAAACAAAACCAAAACAAACAAAACAAAACCAAAACCAACAACAAAAAAACCCACAAACCGAAAAGTCTCATTTCATCTCTCTTAGCCTCAGGTCAGAGACATTTTGTGACCCATCTGCATATTAAAATCCAGTTAAGTGTGATCTGAGACTCAGATGACATCATTAACATAGTGTGTGTGTGTTGGTATTTCATCTCTGGTTACGCCAGGGTTGGGGTTAAGTGCAGCTCGGTAATAACCCAGCTCCCACCCACTGGTGACGCAGAGCCTGGAAGATGCTGATCCTGGAAGATGCTGAGCAGGTTTGCAGAAGTGTCCTGTAGTAGGGGGGGTGGGCTTTTTGTGAGCATTAAGTGCCCAATCAGCCCCCTGCTGAAAGTGTTGCTCAAATAGGAGAGGTACCTGATGTTCTGGCTTCAGAAATAATGCGCTGGGAGGAAGATGTTTCAGGGAGAAACAGTTTGGGGGACACGATCTCTGTTTTCCAAATGCTGATTGTAATGTGGAGGTGAGGGCATGTTTGAATCCTGTTGTCCAAGAAGAATTACCAGCCTCCACTCTCTGATATGATTATAACCTTCTCTCTTATTTGCCCGCAACTGTTCCTTGATGGGACACCCAAATCTCAAACAGCTCAGCATCTGCACAGACCTGGGTTCACAGGATATCACAGCCCATCTCCTCCTACCATCAAACTTCTTAGGACTAACTTTTAGGGTGATTGTTCCCAGCAAGGAAAGGAAGGCTGGCATACTTCTAATATCATGAAATACACATATTTAAACATCCAGTTCCCATCACAGCCTGGGTTCATCTCACCTTAGGATGCTGTGTAGGCAGCACTGGGTGGCTGCGGCATCTGTAAACCACACATTTGCAGTGTGATAAATCTGATTAATAGTGATAAAATCGGTGCTGCCAAATAAAGGCCTGATTAAGGGCTTGTGCTGGAGAGAGGGTTTCTGAAAGAGTAACTCTGAGAATGGCCCCTCCGCAAGCAATTCGAAAAGCAAAGCAAGGGCTGCGTGAATATAAATACCAGGAGGTGCCAAATTCAGGTGTGTTCACCCATCTAAGATCCTGTAAATCCTTTATACAGGAAAACTTTCCTCAGGGCAGAGCCAAGGAAGGCAACAGAAATATCTGCCTGAGTAAACCCCTGGGCAGCCAACTAGAATTTAATTTGCTTGGAAAATAACCCTGCAATAAAACAACACAATAGCTGGACGAATAAAAGAAGAAGTTAAGTTAAAATATAGCTCCATAAACCAGTACCTATAAAACAGAAATGTTGGGATAGGAGTTTTTTTGATAGATTGGGGAACCTACACTTCTGTTATAGCATTTATTTTTGATGAGCCCCATGACCAGTCAGCAGGTCGTCTTCAGTAACAGTGACCACACTGGTGGTGAGAAGCAGCAGCCGAGCAACCTGCTCCAGATGTAGATGTCCCTGCTCGGTGAAGGATGGACTCATCCCAGTTGGACTGGATGAGCTTAAAAAGTCCCTCCCAACCCATTCCATGGTTCCATGATGCTATGATTCTATGAACTGCAACCTCCTGCCTTGTAAAGGTTGGTCAAAACCTCTGGTGAGAAGGCATCACTGAGGCACCCCAGCAGCTCCTCATGTCCAGGAGTGCTCTGAAGGATGGTATGAGGTTATATAACTTGTTTGATAGGAGTTTGGGAAGCAGAGGCTCCCACCGGTGAGCAGATCACGCGTGTCCTCGGTCCATGATGCGCTTGCATTACCTCTCCTCCCCTTTCATCTGCGCTGCAGTTGAGGCTGAGCAACAATAGGGGACATTACGAGATTTACAATGAAGCGGTGAATCATTAGGGACTTAAAAGTAGGATTAAGCAACACAGCTAATTAATTGTAACAGCTGACTTCGGCGCTGAATTTGGAAGACCGCATTAGACTAATTCCCCAGCACTGATATCCCCATGGAGCACTCTCCTGAACACAGAAGGGTACAAAAGCCCCTCCAGGTGGCTGAGCATATCTTAAATAACCCAGATGTGGACAAGGCAGGTAGGGAGAGGGGCTCAGAGGATCGATGGTGGTGTCCCTGGAAGGATAGAGGGAACCGTTGATGTAGATAGAGGTGATGGAGATGGCTGTGGTGGATAGGTAGCAGTGACACGAGGGACGTTGTGATGTGCTCAAGTATTGAGATAAACATCCTATTTCAGGCCACGTACATGGAGGTTGGAGCGAGGCTGCGGTTGGTCTCTTCTCACAAGGAACAAGCGACAGGACAAGAGGAAACGGCCTCAAGTTGCCCCAGGAGAGGAGGTTTAGGTTGGACCTGAGGAACAATTTCTTCAAGCCCTTGAGGGTTGTCCAGGGCTGTCCCAGGCTGCCCAGGGCAGGGGTGGAGTCCCCGTGATCCTTGAAGAGGTTTCAAAGCTGTGGAGCTGTGGTGCTGAGGGACATGGGTTAGTGGTGTCCTGGCAGTGCTGGGGGAATGGTTGGACTCCATGATCTTAAAGGTCTTTTCCAACCAAAATAATTCTATGATTCTATGGAATATGACTGCATGTCTAATTTGTGTGGGTGCTCCTGAACAGCCGCGACCACGAGTGTGTCCAAAAAGGAAAAAGCTGCACTCAAGGGTATGTGATTCACCTTCTAGAGACACAGAAAAGGCTTCTGTGCACCTGCTCTGTTGGGTTTGAAACACGTGGAGGGTTTTGCTGACCCTAGAAATCGGAGCTCCCCAGTGAGAGGGTTTTGCTGCTTCCCCAGCACTGCTCCATACCATGTCGTGCTTCCCACATTTCCAGGGCTTCGGCATTTTGTCTGCTTTTCATTAAAAACCTAGCCCACTTCAGAAACAAACATTTTATGATGAGTTAATACAGTCGGGAAGAAAACTTGGCTTTTAACTACTTTGGTTTTTTCAGTAATGTTTTTATTTGAACCATTCCTGACATTCTTCTCCTATGTTTTTCTGCACTAAACATCGATTTTCCTATGCTGGGGAAACACTTTGGAGTAGCTTTACCCTACCCATGAGACTTCCCTCCAGCCTCTGCAGCACAAAGATGGGCTGAGGATGCAGCTTTGTCACTTGTCCCTCCCTCAAGATCATGCCAAGGAGGGCTGAGGGAAGAATGCCAATTTTGGTTGGGTTTTTTTATTAAAAAAAAAAAAAAAAAGAAATATATCCTAAGAGGAAGTTATTACTGGGGATCATTCAGGAAAATGGACTTTGATCATAAGGCAACAAAAAAGATGATTGGGTGCAATTGAATGCGGCTGCGGTGAAGCAGGGTAGATCATAATTTGCACTGGCAGTTTGTCTTCAGAAGTGACACGGCGCTAA
This sequence comes from Ceryle rudis, assembly GCA_033439905.1. NCBI lineage: Eukaryota > Metazoa > Chordata > Aves > Coraciiformes > Cerylidae > Ceryle > Ceryle rudis. The sequence goes on along the minus strand of JAAGNO010004275.1, from coordinate 36,382 downwards.
TGGATTCACAGAAAGTGTCTGCTTTCTGTGGGCAGGCTTTTTGGAAGGGGATTTTAAAGGTAGAAGTAACATGGGAAGAAAAAAAAAAAAAAAAAGTAGAAAAATAAGCACTTGAGCAAAGCCAGCACAAAGAGATCTGCACCCACAGCCTATTCACATCTGTGTTTTTAATGGGATTTATTCAACTCCTGGCAAACTTGCTGCTTTTGTAAAGGAGCACATGGTGTTTCTCACCTTTCATTAGCTGGAAAAGAATGACAGGTTCCAACCCAGTACCACCTGAAAACCAAATAAACCTCCATCCGTCAAAGTATTAGACATTGTTTTTCTATACCCCCCCCCAAAAAAAAATATAACCCACCACCCTGGAATGGGACTTCAGCCTTCCATTAGCTAAATCCTGCTGGAGCCAGCACAGTGGTACGTGAAGCTGCAGCATCCGGTCAGGATGTCCTGCTGTTAACCCAGCACTGCCAGGGTACCACTAAACCATGTCCCTCAGCACCACAGCTCCACAGGGGGCTTGGAAACCCCTCCAGGGATCACGGGGACTCCACCCCTGCCCTGGGCAGCCTGGCACAGACCTGGACAACCCGCAATGGGGAAGAAATTGTTCCTCAGCTCCAATCTAAACCTCCCCTGGTACAGCTTGAGGCCGTTTCCTCTTGTCCTATCACTTGTTCTCTGGAAGAAGAGACTGACCCCACCTGGCTCCAACCTCCTGTCAGGGAGCTGCCCAGAGTCAGAAGGTTTCCCCTGAGCCTCCTCTGCTCCAGGCTGAACAAGCCCAGGGCCCTCAGCTGCTCCTCACCACACTTGTACTCTAGACCCTTCATGTGTGGTCCAAAGAAGGACCATCAAGGATCACCTCCTGGTCTTACACAGCAGAGTCACAGGCATGCTGCAGGACCTGAAAGGTGCAATATCCTGCAGATGTTCCTGCCATTGCAATAGAGCAAAAGTGGCATAGCTTAAAATGTCCTCACCATCCCTGCCCACCCAGGCTGGGGGGCTGTGGAGATGCCAGGGCACCCCTGATGCCCCATGGGAGCTGGGGAAGAAGATACATGGCCCTGGCACAAGGGGATGGCCTGCTCCTTGGGGCTGTCTCCTGTCCAGAACAATGCTGGCTGCTCCTCATCAGTTTCAGGGATGCAGTACCATGTTGTGATTTACTTTTGGAGCTCCGAATGGTCAATAAAAAGTTGTTTGAAGGATGTGCCCAGTGCCAAGGTGAGACAATGGGTCTGGGATTAATGGGTGTCGATCTGTTAAGTGCACCTTGTGAACAAGTCTGCTTCAGAGAGACCTTTTATTTTTTAGTGATGTTAAGCTGAGCTGGTGCATTAAATCCTGTTCTGAGACAACCTCTAGGCAGGGAAAGCTGAGCAGCTGCAGGTCACCTGCTGGGAACTGCACTTGTCTCAGGAAGTCTGAGGAACACCATTGTGAAACCACAGCATTTGATACAGAGGGAGCATAGGGAGGCTGTGGTGCAACACAAGCAACATTTCTACCCCCCATTCCCTGTGCAAACCTTCCCAGGTCTCACCTGAATTCACGGCCTGATGCAAAACCCTAAAGCTTCGTAGTGGGTCTTCTATCCCTGTTCCTTAGCAGCTTATTAATAGTCCATTACCTAATTAACCTCCCTCATCTGCTTTTACAGGTGTAAACTCAATGGTAAGGAGGTGGTGAGGGAATAGGGAGGGCAGTCCTTGCAGGAGATATGGCCATAGGGTCAGCCACCCTGCAGTGAGCTTCCCAGTGCTTCCAGCTGCCCATCATATGCGTTAGCAGACTGAGATTTGTGTGCCATAAATAAATAAATGAATAAACATTCTCACTAGAGTGTGCTCAGGGACAATAAACAAAGGTCAATCCCAGCTGAGAATTAATATTATTGTATGTTAATCATTTACTTCCAGCTCTTGACAGCTTCTCCAGGTATTTATTGCTGCCCAGGCACATTCCCACCGGCACTGGTGGAGCCTGGCCAGGTGAGACCATTGAAGCATCAGCTTCATTTCTCAGGAACCTGAGAACAATTCCTCTTAAAGACAATTACATGTTCTTCCACGTGCAGGGGCTCCAGGATGTTTGTTGTTAGCAAGTTATTTTAACCCTCCTTGGCACGAATGCTGTAATTTCCTTCCCTGCTGGGATTTCCAGCTTTTGGCCCATTGGCTATTGTTTGCCAAAGCCACACAGGTGTTCTGAGACCCCCAAAAGCCATGCTGGAGCAGCTGACAGGGTGAGAACCTGATGCCATGCTCAGCCTGGCAGTGGGACTGTGCCAGAATCACAACCACATCTGATTTCTCTTTCTGGAAATCACAACATCTCCACTTTGCAAAGTGTATCCACAACCCTTGTGCATAAGCCCATCATTTGCCTGTCTGGATGCACATACTGGTTGCACCAGAGCTCTGCTCTGCAGCATAATGAGCTCGTTAGGAAACTTCTCATTAATTCTCAATAAAAAGAAGGACACTGAGGGGCTGGAGCATGTCCAGAGAAGAGAAACAAAGCTAGTGAAGAGTCTAGAGCACAGATCTGGTGAGGAGCAGATGAAGGACCTGGGCTTGTTGAGCCTGGAGAGAAGGAGGCTCAGGGGAGACCTTCTGGCTCTGACAGCTCCTGACAGGAGGT
>JAAGNO010004275.1:4738-15277 GCA_033439905.1 Ceryle rudis | reverse complement strand
ACCCCTTTTTTTCCCTCTTTTCCTTTTTCCTTTTTTATTTTTTTTTGCCCCCACCAAAATGAGTTAAAAATTTTTTTTTGTTTTTTTTTTTTTTTGATTTGGGGTTTTTGGTTGGTTTTTTTTTTTTTTTTGCAAAGGTAATTGCAATGAACCACGTCACAGACTAGGGCTCCTCTGTAGCTACGTTCACCGAGGGCTATATCCCGGGATCCACCCAGCTCTCTCCCAACTCCTAGGAGCCTGGGGCTTCCCCAGGTGGGCAGTAAGGCTTCATGAATTAGCACAGTTGATACCACTAAGGATCATTTGTCATCATAGCTCTAAGCACCTTTCACTTGAACCTACAGCGACATACCCAATACAGTACAACCAGAACCGGAGAGCGTTTCAACCTTAAATTACAATCAAGATTGGAATGGCAAGTCGAGAGTCCTGCAACGGGCAGGTAGGTTGCCCCCCAACACCCCAGTTTGATCCGTTTTAACTTCCACAGTGTGAAGACCAGGAAATCTCAAGCGGTTGTCTTCAAACGTTGACTGCGGTGCCACCTCGAGAAGGCAAAAAAATCCAGACTCCTCACAGACAAGCGTTTTCCTCCGGGTGACGCACAGGCCTCGGTGTACTCTCCATTTTAACAATGAGCTACTAAGAAATTAAAGATCATATCCTTTGGAAAACCAACTATAAGGTCACAGGGGGTAGTTCCTTAATGAAGAGGACGTATTAATAATGTCTTCTTTAAAACAAACCAAAAAAACCCCAAAATGTCAAAAAGTATTATTTTAATAAAATCAAAGTGGTAGCATCCAGGAGTAGAGCATTAATAAAAGGAACAAGCACTGTCCATGACATCTCTCTTCTCTCCACGGTGTTACTTTTCCATTCACCCTCTTGTTTCTCAGCACATTCAAATGTTTTCCCTGGGTGGTTGGTTTGTTTTGTTTCTTTTTGTGGTTTGGTTTTTGTTTTGTTTTTTTTTTTTTTCCCCTTGGGTTGGGGTGGGTTTTTTTGGCATTTTCTTTAATGTTTCATTTCCTGATGCCATTTAGATCCATTGCTTCTCACTGCTCAGTTCCTAAAGTACAGTCTCAGGCGAGAGGTGAAGCCTCCATTAAAGCACTTGGCAGAAGCTCTCTATTAAATACCTCACGGCTGTGTACTTCATCGAGCCTCCACCCCTCCTGGACGCTCTCCTCCCCTCCTTCTCCAGGCAATCAAAGTCCTTCACATCACCGTGCAACTCTTTGCTTTGTCCTTTCGCAAGTCCGTCGCCACTGTGGAAAGTTCTGGCCTGCCGGGCATGTGTGAAATTCGCTTTGTTGCCCTCTGCGATTTGTTTCGTTTAACATTTTTGTTTGTTTTGTTCACACACGCCAAGGTGGCGACGTGAAAAATGTCTCTGACGCTGTTTTCCGACTGTAAGGCTGAGCATTCGATGTACGTCGCTGCTCCAATCTGTTTGGCCATATTTGCACCCTGAGGGGGAAAAAAAAAAACACGACAACAAAAAAAAAAGAACACACGATCAATACCAAGTTTCCACAGCGAGCCAAAGCAAACCGTGCAATTACTTTTCAGCGCTGTTTTTCCGTACGCTGTGTTTTGTGAAAACCAAAGCTAAAGCTCCGGGCGCTACAGCCAGCAGCTAATTTTGCAAGATAAACAAAGGGCTTTGGTTCCAAGCTGCGTTAAACGAGCATCCAAACGTTATCTCCCGTGCCGATATATCCCAAGTGGATGACAGAAGATCGGCTCAGTGACCTACAAACAACTGCAGAAAGCCAGAAGGGTGTTAGTGGGACCTATTAAGCAATTTCACCCTTATACCTTGACTTCTACCTGTGAAGCATGTGGGAAAGGTCTGGGCCTGGTAGCTTCCAGATTGGAAGCTCCAAAGAGCCTTTGTCTTTGGGCTGCTTGAAGGGCTCCTGCCCTGGAGCTGAGCCTGTGTCACATCTCCACAAAGGGGGCAAAGTTGAGAGGGAAACGTGGCTTGAAAGGATTCTTGGGTCAGGGGATAGTTAAATCAACTTATAGCTAAGGAACAAGCCCCTCAAAAAAATAAAAGAAAAAAGGACATGAGTGGTTGGTTTATATGAGCCCTTTTTTTGATTTTAAGTGCATTAAAAGTCAAAACAGGGGTATTTGTTCCAGCAGCACAAGGAAAAACACCACGCGGCTCTGGCAGATGACAATACCCCAGTATCCTGTTGTGGATTTGGCTGCTGGAGGACAATGCAGCATTGTGTGGGAAAAATTGAGTTGTTTCAATGGAATTTTACTTTGGAGGGGTGAATCTTTTTGGTAAGTTACAAAATCCACCCACATCCTTGATCTGAGGCTGCTCACATATTTCTGGGCCTGTGACACAAGCACAAGTCAGTCCAACCCCTCCTCTTTGCCCCAGTGCCAGGCTGATGGCACTAATCTATGTAGACCCATGTTGTCAGTGTGGACTATTTACACCGGAGTGATGCAGCCTCTTCTTATCAAGTGGGAGAGACTGATAAAGGACTATTAGTTGAGAGGACAAGCCCTCCCCACTGTTAAAACATCTCAACTGCTACTAGCCAAGCCCAGCCTACACCTTAGAGCCTCAGAAATGTTTGCTCAGGTGTAGCTGACCGGAAACTGGCTGACGTACTGGAGACAGGGTGTCACCATCAACTGCCTTTCTCCTCCGAACGCCTCCTTGTGAAGAGGAAGGGGCAAAATCCCCGCTAAGCTCTTTGAGCCCATGACAACTTGTCAAGGAATTTAAAAATAATCTCCATCTTGACCCCAGACGATCCTTCCCTAGATCTAGAGCAGGAAAGCATTGGGCTGCTTCATGCCACCAGGGATTTGGCAAGATATAAAACCAGTGCTCAGTCAAAGCTTCTGTTTACGTATCTATGGACCTCCCTGTAACATGTACAAACTGGAACCCTCTGAAAGGGTTTAGCCCTTTGTCTTCAGCTGACTGCTGTTCCTGAGATGTGAGCCGTCAACTCCAGGGGACAAATCCACCTATCTATGGGAAGGGGTGAGATTTAGTGATTTTACTGAAGTACTCTGAAAATATCATACATGAGCTTGTGTCTGTACCAAGTGGCAGGCAGCATTTCCTTTTAAGTCTAAATTTTCTTCTGAGTATTAAAGAAAAATATGGACAATTAGAGCTCCAAGGTGGAAGAACACGAATATACACACATGCAACAGTGTCACCTGCCACCAAGATAACTTCTGGAACAAGCAGGATTTAGGAGACTTCTGAATTATTTTACACAAAGGTAAAAAACCTGGCATTTTAGTTTCATATAAAATTGCCCGAGATGGAGGGATGTTTATTGAATGAAGTGTAGAACAACACCCCAGCCAGCTTAAGGCACCACTATACAACACCCCAAGTCGTATTTTAATCAAGATATTTGGTTTATAGTATCTTTGCCTTTTCCAATTTAAACCTGCTGTAGGAGGCTGCATTACCAGTAATCAAGTATGAGAAGTTGTTGGTTTGGGAAACCTGAAGTTTTAGAGAAAACATCAAAACCTGTTTGACAGCGTAAGATACGCTCAAGTTACTTCTCGAGGTACCATTCTCACCCTTCAACCTGCAGGGTGTATCTCAAACCTTTGCTGTGATTCAGCTGCAACACACAATACACACGTGTGAGTAATACGGGGAAGTTTACCTCACAGCCCAGTCTTCCCATTCTCTGCCTCTTGCTCTCCCATGGTCTGATTACTTTCCCTTTCACCTCATTTTCTCTAGCCCCAGATGCCTGGAACTGAACTTCTACCTTTCCCAGCAGCAGAGCTGCCAAGAATTCAGATTTCTGAGTTTGCTGCCACCTTCAGAGGGAGCTTACAAGGTGTTTTTCATGAAAGATGTGTTCAGGAAACAGGATTTTTAAGGAGTCAGACTATATGCAATGCCTATCATGCTGCTGAAGTCACAGGATCCCAGAATGGTGGAGATTGGAAGGGACCTCTGGAGATGATCTGGTGCCACCCCCTGCTCCACCCAGCAGGGTCACCCAGAGCAGGGGTCCAGCAGCACAGTGTCCAGGCACCTTTGGAATCTCTCCAGAGAAGGAGACTCCACAGCCTCTCTGGGCAGCCTGGCACAGGCTCCCACACCCTCACACCAAACAACTTGCTCCTCCTGCTCAGCTGGAACCTCCTGGCCTCCAGTTGGTGCCCCTTGGTGCCCCTTGTCCTGTGGCTGGGCACCACTGACCAGAGTCTGGCCCCATCCTCTCACCCCCCTAAGCTCTTGCTCAGCATTGCTCAGCTCCCCTCTCAGGCTACTCTTCTCCAGCTGAATAGCCCCACGGCTCTCAGCCTGGCCTGGGCACACAGATGCTCCAGCCCCTCAACATCTTCCCAGCCTCCACTGGACTCTCTCCAGTAGCTCCTGGTCTCTCGAACTGGGGAGCCCAGAACTGGAGACAATATGCAGAGGTGGCCTCCCTAGGGCAGAGTAGAGAGGGAAGAGAACCTCCCTCAACCTGCTGCCCACACTCTTCTAATGCACCCCAGGAGACCATTGACCTTCTCGGCCACAAGGGCATGTTGCTGGCTCAAAAGTCAAATGTATGAGATTCAAATCTTAAGCACAAACAAAAAAAATTTACCAATTTATCAGTAAGTAAACAGGATGTGTCACATCTCAGTTACTCTTTTGGCCTCAGTAGGCCCAGGAAAGCACTAAGTTTCTTTGAAACTCAGTTAAAGGGCTCCTTGCAATCAACAAGGCTCCAATCTCATGATGCTTAAATCCCAGGCTGCGTGGCCGAGTCATTTTTCTACCATACCCAGTCTGAGCGTAGCCTTTTCCTAACAGTTAGCCTAACTCCTAACTTTAGCCTAACTCCTAACAGTTCTCAAATTCACCTCTAGCAACTGCTAAAGTGTGCCCAACCTGGCTTGTAGGATGGGAGGGAGAAGTTGTTCATAAAGATGGCTACAGCAATAGGAAGGAGTTTTAACACACAGCCCTGAGCAGAAGGAATGATGTGGCACATACCTGATCGTAGGACACGGGTGTCTGCCTGTGATTGGAAAGTTCCACCAGTGTGCTTACATCCGTGCGCAGATCCGACTTGCAACCGACCAAAAGCATTTTGGTGTTGGGACAAAACTCCTGGATTTCACCTTTCCACTGTAAAATTTGAGGTTGTGATTACACGCGATTAGTTAAACGTTTAAATCCAAAGAAGCAATAGATACAAGATGAGGTTTGCCAAGTCATGACATGTTATGTGGAAATATTCGTACATTAATAGTTCTCTCTACCTTGGAGCTAAATTCTAAAGGCATTAGTTCCAGCAGAAGCTGGTCAAGGATGAAATCTTACAATCTCATACACGCATTAATTCCACTGACTCACTAGTCAAGGGGAAATGAATTGAGATCGTTTTATCTACACAAGCAAAGGTTTGCAGTCCTGTCACTCCTCACAAGTGGTAAACACCCAGCCACAGCCCTCTGACCAATGAAACCTGGTGTCACCACATTAAGTGGTTCCTCAAGATGGAGCTACAGAGGCAGGTCTTGTTCGACCACAAAATAAGGATTGCTCTATACTGGCCCACAGCTACAAGTGCACAAATCTGTCAAGGGGTCAACTATTGTGAACCCAGGATATATTCCTTGGGTTTCTTCCCCCTCTACATGGATGTTTTGAGAGCACAAGAAAGGCAAAACTTTTGCATCATCACCTGAGATGATCACACAACCCCTAAGACTCAAGGATATCGCTTAGGTTTAAAAACATATTAAGAAAAATCTCTTACAAAATTAAGCAGTAGAGTAACCAACATTCTCAGGGAGGAAAAAAAAAGGCAGTTCTAGATGCCTGTTGGCACAGTTAGTAGCTGAAAGAACAGTCTGAAGTATTTTCCATAGACTATTCAGTGCATTGTGTGCCACTTTATTCCCAGAGACACGAGAATCACTGGCCCCAGCTACAGTGAAAAAAAAAACCACGGAATTTCAGGTCATTAAGCCTTAAAGACAACACTGCAAAGTTGAGTCACGTCCAGTGACCATGGAGAGGACCAGGACCACCTTGCAAACACAGAGCTCGATTATCAAAATTCAGTGTTTTAACTCAGGGAAAGTCTGGCACTGAGTCTCGGATGACCAAGCTTGTGAAAACTGCTGAAGTTCGGTGCAGGATTGCATTTCACTGCTAAGAGTCTTCGGGTGGCTTCCAGAGACATTTGTCACTGGCTTTCTAATTTCAGGCTGAGAAATTATGTAAAGCCATGGCAAAAAGTCCAAACGCTTGGCAGGGATGTTTTAACCGTCTCTTCAACATGGCAAGTTTCTCCATCCTGTCTATGAATATAAAGCGAGAGACAAGTTCTCGCTGCACCCAACCCTGGACCTCACCCTCAATAATTTGCTGCTAAGGGCTGAGGAATGAGAATTTGCTTCACCCCTGAGCATCCATTGTTTTTTCAATTAACATTCATCCGTTTAACATCCACAGAGCACAGTCCTGTCATCTCTCATTTAAAAGAAACAAGCAGGAGGTTCCACTGTAGGAAACAAGCACCTTCAGAGATGACATCTCTTCAGAGATTTAAAGGTGGGCAACTCAAAAGTTCTGCGCTCAAAACGTTTCTCTAACACTTGCCTTTTTTAGCACACTGTCAAGAGTTTCTGGCCGACTGATGTCAAAGCAAATCAGGACAGCATCAGAATCTGGATAGGAGAGCGGGCGAACGTTGTCATAGTAAGGAGACCCTGCAAGGGAACAAGCAATATTTTTATTTATTTAATATTTTTCACTTTCGAGCTTATTCAGAAGGGTTTTCAGTCAATCTCTTTACCAGCACTCAGCTACCATCTCCTGTTCAATAGCAGCATCTTGCAATTGCTCATTTCCCCACTTTCCTTTTGTTTGTCACCTACAACATCAAGAGCTTTCCCAAGTAATTAAAAGCGGTGGCACCTCAGGGACCCATCTTCCACCGAAAGCTCGTGATGTCCCCAGTAACAAGGAAAGAAAGGGAAACCGGGTCAGCCCAATTAAGTCCCAGCATTAACACGCAGGGATTTGACTTGGGAGAATAAATCCCTAACCTCCAAAATGCTTCTTCAAAGCAGATGCGTCACATTTTCATAAAAAAACCCAGGAAGATTTGAAATAAATCAGTTTTGAGTCTTTTAATGTTAAATTTCAATAAAATGGTTCCAAGTACAAAAAGCATCTTTACTTGTCGTGGCTGTTGTCAATTTTTAGAAGAAACTCTTGCTGGAAATGAAAGCATTTGTTGCAGAACTCCAGCAGGAAAGAGTCCCAGTCCCGTAGGCAGGCACGCAAGTTATCTGTCACCAAAAGCCTCACCAATCTGTAAACCAACATATCCTTGCAATAAATGTTTATGTTCAGCCCATAACACAATTTTTTATCAAGATCAAAGCTAATCTAGCGATCTGACAGAACAGAAACAGGTCTGATATTGCACTTTGTGCATGTTTTACTTCCAGAGCTGTTCAGGGATATGCTGTTTAAGTATGATCATGATGTGCAGAGTTACAAATACATCTCCAGTCAGAAAGCTCTATTTTTATCATCTGGTGAAGCTGGTAACACGTTTTGGGGAAGAAACTTGGCTTTTTTTTTTTTTCCCTAGGAAGTTCCAGTCAGTCACCATTCGGCTTGGTCTTAACTCTGCTGAAGCTTCAATTACTGATGAGAATGCATTTCTGATTTAGAAGGGTACTTAAGAAACAGTTAAGTAGGCTTTAAGATGCATGCCTGCAACTTAAAAAAAGCCTGTGTTTTCTTAAACATATAATCACATTTCAGTATTTTTTCTCTCCCAAAAAACCACAGCCTAGAATACACACAACAAGAACACAGCTTGCAAGACTTTGGGGGTTATCAGCTAATTATATCACCCATTTCCCAACTATCTAGAACTAATTGGCTGTAAGGTCTCCGAGGCCGAGCAGACTATTAACCGGATTAGAGAAATTCCTCAAGTTTTTAACTGACAGACAGCTCACGCTGTTGCACAAAGCAGAGCGGGGGAAATGGTGTGAACGTATCGCAGATGACTTCAGTTGGACAGCTTATACGGGTAAGAAGAAGTCAAGAATCCCCGGAATGTTGTTTTTGAAATGAAGAGTAACACATGGGGAATGAAGCATTACCAAACTAGGTAGCAGAAGGTAATTTGTTGAACGAGACTTATTTTATTCAAATGCTCATCTTCATCCACGATGTCAATCTAACAAAGAAGCAGCTGTCAAAAACCGCTCATCAAAAAAAACCAGTTAGCTGTCATCAGTGGTAAATGACATGTTGGAGAGAAATCTAAGTGAGCTGAGCTGACCGGTAGTTAACTACTCATTTGAGCAGCCATCAATAAGGACTTTTCTACTAGTAATTATTCCTCAGCTATCTCCAGCACTGCTATTAGTGCCTCCAGCCTGCAGCCCCAGGGTCAAGTTATTTATCTCACGGCCAAGTTATTTCCCCTGGAGCCAAGTTACTTGCCCTGAAGCCCCAGGGCCAAGTTATTTGCCCTGAACAGACAAACTGCAGAGCATGATGCTGGTAACTAGCCACTAACTAGCCACCCTACACTCCTCTGCAGTGTTGAACTGGCCAAAGCCCAGACTGGTGAGAGGCACTACCTGGCTAGCACATCTCCCCACAAGTAAGGGCAGGATTGAAGAGCATTAATGCTTGGCCAGATGGTTGCTGGCTAGAAAGGAGTCTCCAAAAAGCCTCACCCAGAAACTAATTCCTTCGACACATACCTATCTTCTCACTCAGCAGTCTTCAGGGATACAACACACCATATATGTCCATCAGCACGTATTTATGTATACATACAGTCCCCACCTCCAGCCCAGAGCCTTCTTTCTACTGTGTCAGCTGTAGCTGGGTTTGTTTTTGAGGGCTGTTTTGTTGGGGTTTTCTTTCTTCTTCACAGGTTTTCCTTCTGAAGCTTTTATATTAAAGATGCTGAGCTAGAATCAGCGCAGCCCTTCTGCTCGGGTGCAAGCCAGGAGGAATATCTGACACCACCTTCTCTCTGGGGGCAGTGTGTGGCAGAACAAACGGGAACCACTTAAAGTACTCGGGTTGCAACATCGACAAAAGAAATTTCCCCATCTCATTCAACGGCAATAACCAAACCTTTATTACCGGGCAAATAAAGAGGGGCTCCGGCCCTCGCTGCGCGAGCCTATTCAATCTGGCATTTCATCAGTTGGCCCAGAGAAACCCTCAGAAGGCAGGAATCTCAGGAATGAGGCTCAAGTCTGAACAGACAACTTGAGCACAGCCCAGCAAAGCTGCTCAGCTCCCCCCCCACACCCCCCTTCAAGTGAAGTCTGCAGATTTGAAGCTGTGCCAACCCTAGAAAACAGAAGGAGAACGCGGAGCTACTGCTACGGTATTTGTGGGGGGAAAAAATAAAAAAGCCTATTTGTGTTTGTGGTTCTGTTCCTACCAAATAACACATTTTTGTCAAGGGCAACACGGATGATTTCTTGGTTTTCTTAAGGAATTCCTGCTAACGCTGTAGTTCAGCTCACTCTGTGGTAGAAGTATATTCTAGTTGCAATCCCCTATTTTTTAATCTGGCATTTTAAATAATTAAAGTCAAAATAATTGAAATGTTAAGAACAAGCTACTTTTAAAACCTTTTGTTTTGTGTGAAGTATAACAAGATCAGCTTTTAAATTGAAACAAAGCCCCTCACCAGAAATATGGTTGGTTTTGGTCTACAGAAGATATCAAAGCTTAGGCTTAAATGTTGCTAGCTTAATAAATAACAGAATTACATCGTTAAAAGCATACTTCATTCTGTGATGGCTTAGTACTACTCTGAGATGCTAGATCATGGAAAGCTGAAGCCCTATTTGTCTGCAAGACTCAAAGCCACCAACACCAGTTCCAGCTATGAGGTTCAGCCCCACGTGACACGTCCAGAGCTGAACCTGGGCAGCTCCTGCTCACCAGGCTGCTCAGCCTCCGCTTGCCCGCGGGCCTGAAGGGAAGAGGAGCTCAGTAACAGGCAAAGCTTTACTATTTACACACCACCAAGCAGCCATCAGGCATTAGTCTTTGTAGCCTTTTGGACTCTAGTCAACTGAAAGAACAACAGATGAACAGCAGCATTCTCATTCCCGAAGCCCTGGGCTCACTAATTATCAAGCTATATAGAAAACACATCAAATGCTGCAGTGGCCACTTCGGTAGCTGATTCACTGCTGATGGTTTTCCACCCTCCAAATTCACCTTTTGGAGAAAACGCAGGTGATTCTCTATACTGAAGATCATAGAACACATCTTCTCCAAGCACATGAATAACACAATATTCATAGTATTTCGAATGTTTACATTTCTGCATCTCAAATAGAAAACTAGGGCTGAAGAGAGACCTGCGGGGGTGCTGGGGGCGAAGAAGCTGGAGCTGAGCCAGCCCTGTGCGCTGGCAGCACAGCAGCCACCGGCACCCTGGGCTGCACCCCCAGCAGCGTGGGCAGCAGGGGAGGGGGGGATCCTGCCCCTCTGCTCCCAGG
>JAAGNO010004273.1:70980-87455 GCA_033439905.1 Ceryle rudis | reverse complement strand
AGGTGGGTTTCATTATTTCCTATCCTGTGCTCAGCCAAAGGACCAAACCCAGAGAACCTCACAAAATTCATCAAGACTAGAAATAAAGAACCAAAAATATTTCAGCTTTAACTCCCATTTCTTCCTTATTCTGGTAATAATCACAGAATCACAGAATGTTAAGGATTGGAAGGGATCTCCAAAGATCATCTTGTCCATCCTCCCTGCCAGAGCAGGACCAAAACTATGGCAGACCACTCAGAAATGCATCCAGACAGGTCTTGAAAGTCTCCAGAGAAGGAGACTCCACAACCTAGTGCCTGCTTGTAGATAACTTTCTCTTTCATTTTCCATCAACATTTTATTCAAGTTCTCCCTTCCTCAGTTATAATTTTATTCAATTCCTCTCCTCCTTCCCTATTCTCCCGCCTACCCTAGGACTGGAGGGTGGGAAAGGTGAACGGTGAAGGCCAGTACCTGCCACACAAACTCAGCAGGCAGCAGGGCTGGTGAAAATCCCTTGCTCCCAGCTTTTATGGCAGGGTGCAGTTGTGCTGGCTTGTGTTTGCTCTTTAAACAAAGGAGGCTTGGAGTTAGGGGGAAGATCTTCCCCAAGAAGATGCTGACTCCTGAAATGCAATGTCCTGCTCCTTATCAGGCCAGTTTATGACAGGTTTCATAAATGTTTTATGAGACCCTGATGACTGCATCGCTGAGCAGGGTGGTGGCAGCTGCCTCTAACTTTGTGCATTGTTGACAAAAGATCAAAGACCAGATTTACCACCCTGATAAGATGAGATGGATAAGAATCCTGAACTGACTTTTCCCCCCTTTCCTGCACAGACATGCACGTTTCAGGACTTATTGACAGAGGCTCAATCCTGAAGACCTTGTTTGGACAACACTCCTACTAATTTCTACACCCCTTCTAACCCTAGGGGCTTAGTGGAGATTCCTTAAAATGGGCAGTAAAGTTTGAGATCATTGTTGATTTAGGGTGAGACAGCGCTTTGACTGAAAAACCTTCTTAGAGTCCCTGGACAGAGAAGCACTGAAGGGATTGTTGCTCTTGGTGGGGTCAGGTTGATGTGAATCACCATGCATTGCCAGCTTCCCAATTATTTTAATCTCTGGTGCACAAGGCCTCCCTTCAGCCATTGCAGAGCTCCATCTTGCTCTTGTCTGTTGTACTCTGGCTAGGAGCTGCTGGCCAGTGGTGTCCCACTGGCTGAGCCCAGTGGAGGCATCAGCTGGGAACGTGGGCTGCATGACAAACACCAGCCAAGCCTGTCACACACAATGCACCTGATTTTAACATGTCTGATTTTCTAACGATCCAGCCTCCAGGAAGGTCCTGGAGTTGGTCTGAGTTGAGATTTGATGTAGTACTTGTGTTACAGAAGGAGATGTGTCTACTGGGCATGTCCATTAGCTCATCCTGCACCCGCAGCACTGACTCCCAGGCCAGGTGCAGTGGCCTCGGGATCTAAAGGCTGCAAGGTGAGAGGGACACTCAGCACTGTCAGGAGAACATTATCCTTGCCATGATTCAGGGTATTAGATGTGTTAGCAAGCTAAAGCAAGCAGGTGATAGGGCAGAGCTGGACTGCAACATGTTTCAAACATAACTAGAAGTCAAAGGAGTTGACTTCTGTTACTATTTTTTGCTGTACGCTTTCTGGGTAAGTGTTCAAAAAATGTATGCCTCTTTTCCTTTCCTGGGAAAAAAATATTTTTAGTTTCTTGGCATTATTAGTAGAAAAAATTTCTGAGACAGCTAAAAATAAGATACCGTAGAAACACTGGGCTCAGTCATTCTGTGTTTGTTGACTTTTTTAAGCAATGCGTGAGCAGAACAGCTCTCTTTCAATGACACAAGGGCATGCCTGCACCCTGAAGTTTGTTTCCCAGGAAGCCTGACTCCCTGCCTAAAAAATGCCCAGTAACACAGGTTAGTGGCAGCAAAGTATCTCAGAAATTGCTTTTGGAGCCACTTGACTAGCAAGAAATGACGGCTCAAAGAATAAGCTGTCCCACAGCACTTAAACACAGGCAACAGTATGAAATAAAGAGAGATAAAGTGGGATCTAAATTTCTATCACCAAATTATCAGTGCTAGAACCCACAGTAAACTGGAGAAAATCTGTTTCTTCACTGTCAGCCATGCCTGGCCAGACAGAGTCTGCTGTTCCTCTGCTTGGAGAGCAGGGAAAGATAATCTGAACTCAGGAAAGATTTTGATTTTCTCATGCTGCCAATCAAGGGTGTCCCGCAGGCTTGAAGCATGCAGTTTGCTGGGAGCTGCCACCTGCTTTGTGAGTTACATTTCAGTCTCCTTGAAAAGCAAAGATTTTCAAAAGTGCAAATTTAAGCATTTTTTTTCTGTCTCTGATTCCAGAAGCTTGCTTCTCTAGAGCTCAAAGAAAGGTACTTCTGTGGAAAGGTAGGGCTTGGTGGCCATGAAATAGCCCATCAGGTGGAGAAGGTTGGACTCTACACAGTTTTTGTGGAAGCATAAGTAACTACACAAAGTCATGGAGAGCTCAAAAGCAAGTCTAGTGACCTGAAATACCCAAGAGACTTGGCTTTTAAAAAAAGTACATGGAAAAATAGCAGATGTAATCTATCATGGTTTTGCAGGAAGTAGTAAGAGCAAATATTCTATTTTACTACAGGGCTAATACTACAACATCAAGAAGCAGAATGCAGAGAAGCAGCTGCTGGTGGCCAAAGAAGGGGCTGAAAAAAATCAGAAGAAGAAAAACACCCTGTTTGGAACATTTCATGTTGCTTACAGCTCTAAAAGACATTGATCAAGACAATCATTTGGCTTCCAATTACTTAATCCCCATGCTTGTTTGCATGTGAGACTCTGCATGGGGTTTGGCAGTGCAGTTACCATCCTCACACGAGCAGGATTGCCAGTAGAGCAGAGTTGAGGGGACCACCACCAGCCCCTGCGCCTGATCCCACTCCACCACAGAGATCGGTTGAAAAGCAAAGTCAGGGAGAACCTCTGCTCCCCATGAACCATCGGGCTCTGTCATCCTGGGCTGCAGAGGACTCTCTACTAAAATATATGCCAAGCCCTAATGTTGCTTGGGTCTGCTTCTCCTCAAGCAGTGCTAAAGCTCATTCCTAGGGGAGAGGCAGTGGTGGAAGAAGCCCTGTCTGGGGGCTGGCACGTCTGGCAGGGCAGGCAGGCAGGCAGCAAAGCCAGCATGGAGGCAGCCAGCACTGCCTTTTATAGCCAGCACAGGCAGGTGGACATGGATCTTTATCTTCTCCTAACTTGTTTTCTAAACATTATCAACTCAGATTACTGTCCACAAATTTCACTCCAAAACTTGAGAGTAATAGTCTTTTACAATGCAGTAAAGAAAGATATTAACTGGTTCGGGGATTGACTAGACAACCATTTACACCACTCTTTTATCAATATTGCCATAATTTGACACTTCTGAATGGAGGAGGATTGTAAAGCGCCTGCAGACCCTGTAAAACATGTTAAATGGAGATTAGTCTTACTGCTTAGTTTAAGCCTAGTAAAAGATAATTAAATTGACTGATGCAGCTGTAAATCTCACTTTTATCAAATCCTGGCTCTCTTTGTCCTTATGATTTTACAGCATCATTAATGTTGTTGTGACAATATCATTAATCTCCTGCTGCTGTTCAGAAAATGAAAGGCAACCAGCAGACACTATATAAATCTGCTCTCCCCTTGGTAGTGTTATCGCTTCTCCCTTCTTGAGTCTCTTAGAACACAGACATACATTTCATTCATGAGGTGATTTCACAAAGCTGAAAATTAATTGTAAATATACCATACTCTTTCTTTCACTCTTGCTTGTGTGAAAAGGTTTTATTAAATTGTAATTTGCTTTTGTGAAATGGAAAAGGGATTAGGAATAATTTTTCAGTGTTTTGGTTTCATTTGTCCATTTTTTTATTTAACTCTTCCTGCCAGTGGCACAGCACGACAGACCATCAGGCCTACCAGTGGAGGTACGCTGCTGCTTGGGAAACACTGGGAACTCCAGCTTAAGTCACCAGTGACATATTTCTTCTTTTTCCTCAATTGATTAGACAGGGATGGTTGACTTTTTTCCACTTCTGGTTTCTAGGTGAGGACTGGGACTGAGCTGTGCATGGGCAGGAGATGAACAGTCTGCATGGGGAACCTGTATCCCAACAATGCTGTGTAAGAGATCCCAATATAGTAACGGGAGCTGCTCAACATGCAGAAGGCTTTGCACCTCCTTCCCTGATGCAACGTGACTGCTGGGGCCGTAAATCACCCCCTGCTTGCTCCATGTGATCGTCTTCATGTGGGAAAGCCCTAAGACACTTCTGGTTCTCACAATGTCTTTTCTGCCCACACTGTGTGGACTGTCAACCACTGTCGGCCCAAACAGTGCCCAGGCAAGGCTCTGGGGATAGAACAGCCCAGGGACAGTTTCCAGGGCACAGCATGGATGTGACAGTAGTGTTCTGAGGGCAGGGAGTTTAGCTATATGGACTCAGGCCCACCATGCCGCTTGCTTTCTGGGCCTGAGGACTTACTGTGGTTGTATTTGTATGCTAGTCTAGATGAAGCCCATGCTTGTCCCAAGTCCAGGCTCACCAAGGGGAAGCTGTTCTGCTGGGCATTAGCTACGGAAAGCTGGGATGTAAATAGGTATGGGACACCTCAAATTCCTATGATAGAGTGAAGAACCAGCAGGATTTTAAGAGATAACTGATTAAAAGTCATCACTGAAGTGAAAAAAATACCTGTCCTAGTGTTTCACAGCAGTCACCAGAGGCTTTAGCAAAACTCTGCCTTTGTGACTCCCTGGAGGGGTGTCACACTGCCTCACCACTGTATTTCAGCTCAGTGTCTCCCCAAAACTATCCCACCTTTCTTTCTTCTTTGTGTTTCTCCCCTTCATGGTTACATGTGAGCCGTGCAGCCTGAATTACACAGGCTTTTAATTTCTAAACCACTTTGCTCTCTAGAGGAGGACCACTTGCCTTCCCAAGATGTAACTGTGGACACAGGGTCATGTGCCTTAGGTTGGTTGAGGCACACAGAATCCCCTCTCTCAGTGTGAGGTGGACAACATAATCTCACCTCAAACAGCAGGAAACTTCAGATAAGTGAAGTTCAGATAACCGCATTGTCTGCCTTCCCCAAGGTCAGCTGGCTCAGCAGGGCTTTATCCACATTGTTTTACCTAAAATATTTGCCTGCAACCCAGGACTAAATAAACCCCTTCAAAACTATATTTCCACTCAGGCACTTCACCTTGATTGGTGGATCTCACATGACTGAAATTTTGTGGGGTCTTTCTGAAAAACAAAAAAATAAACAACCAAACCAAAACCAAACCAAAACCAAAATAAAATAAACAATTAACAACAACAACAAACAACCCACAAACCCACCAGACAAACAAAAAAAACCCCAACCCAACACAAGATGATGCCCCCAACAATCTGAATGCTGACTGAAGCCAAGTGGCTTCTCCTAACCAGGGGTATATGCAGACCATTTTCTCTGACTACTTGTATTTTCTTAGTCAACTAAAGACTTGCGGCTGTCCCCTAAGACTAATGTATAACCAGAATTGTGCTAGACTTGGCTGAAATCAGTGGAACAAATTGGGTATTTTAGCTCACTGTTTATGTTTTAGACTGTTTACATGATGTAAAAAAATGTTTTGGAGTTCATAATCTGACATAAGTTACAGCAAAGCCTAAATATAGTGCTTTAATCATCAGCAGCTATAATTTCACTCCAGTATTACTTTAAACTCTGTGGTTTGAAAGTCCAAAAGATAAGAAGCACTTCTCAGCAATGCAAATAGATGTGGAGCACGGGGTTCACCCAGAGGCCATTCTTCTAGCCAGGGCTGTGCTTATCTTTCCAGCTCCCAGGTAATAGGGAGGAAGAAAACAGGGAGCTCCCTCCAACCTCAGCTCTTTCAGATCCTCGGGGTGGGCAAGGTTTGCCCCTCTGGAAAGATCCAGGGCAGCACCAGCATCTCTTTTCTGTGCCAACCCTGTAGATAAGCAGCCAGGGCAGTTCAGAGGTGGACCCTAAATTCTGCAAAGGGGAAGAAGTTATGGGGAGAGTACAACAGGTAGCAATGGTCTGGGATGAAGGAGCAGTGGAAGAAATGCATAGTTTAGTTTGGGTGTGCTGTGTGCTAGGCTTATCTGTATTCTTATACAAGAGTATGTGTAAAGGGGATTAAATAAATAACTTTTTCTCTAGGACCTGTGCAGTTGATGCCTGACATCTGTAGTGTTCTCCATGGATGTGGAGGATCCATCTCACTAAATGTCCAACCTCTGTCCTGAAAAATGTAGGTGTTAGCTGTAAGCTGGTCATCTGAGCTTTCCGAGCAAACAAGGGAGATAGGCAGGCATCTCCTGAGGACAGATCATCAGAGACCAGGTTTAATATCCCCCTGGAGCTACCTAACTCTCTCCATTGACTACGCAGGTGGACATACGGCTTAGATTAGCAGCGTGACATAGTC
Source organism: Ceryle rudis (assembly GCA_033439905.1). Classification (NCBI taxonomy): domain Eukaryota; kingdom Metazoa; phylum Chordata; class Aves; order Coraciiformes; family Cerylidae; genus Ceryle; species Ceryle rudis. The sequence continues at coordinate 80,946 of JAAGNO010004273.1, read as the reverse complement.
TGGGTCCTGCCCAGTAAAGAAATTACCAGGAAAGAGAAACCTGCATGAGCAAAACACAAAGATGACTGTAGAGGGGTCCCAGGCATGGTGCAGGCAGCTTTGTTCCTTCTGCTGTCTGCCAAGGATTTCAGCCATGCAGACTGGCCCTGACTCCTTCTGCCTGCAGCAGGGTGAGAAGGGACATCAGCAGAGGCAGGTCAGTGGGACAGGACATGGGCTTTTCCAAGCCAGGGGCTAGGTGTCCTCACAGGGCTCTAACTGCTCAGAGCTGCCCCCCAAAGCCTGGGGGGATCCTCCAGCAGAGGACCATGCCCGGCTCATTCCACAGACACTGCGACCTCAAAAATCCTCTTAGCCAGGTCAGCAGGTGCAGGTGCTTAAAAGTCCAAGGGTAGGATTTTGCCAAAGTCCACCCCTTTATGGGGCACAAAGGTCTGCTACCGCGGCCAGGTGGCTCCGCTGCACCCAGGGGTGAGGTCCCAAGAGCCGTGGGCTGCCCTGGCTCTGGGATCCCAGGAAAGGATCTGTGCCCAAGCAAAGCATTGCATTTTTCAAAACCAAGTATCCAGCTGCAACACTGGGGCCCAGTGGCACTGGCAATGCTCAGAGGCACAGTCTTGCAGTGTCTGGAGGGGCTCCAACATCTGGTCCCAAATAAATGACAGATTATCTGGAATTGTAAATAGCAGAAGATATTGAGTGCTGTTAGTCCTCCCATAAAAGGTGCACATTATTTGATTTAAATTATATTTAGTTCAAGTTGCTTCCTAATGATTAGCATTTGAAAGAGATGTCAACAATTTTCACTTTCTTTAAATGAAGGGTGATAGGTTTTTATAGCAGAGTATAAAGATATCAGCTGAGAAATCTATGGCCATCAATGGCTTTATTTTTTTTTTCCTTTATCTATTCATATAGCCCTAATTTGACACTTCTCTGTTGAGGAAGCTTGTAAAGAGACTACTGACCCTGTAAAGGGAGTTAAATTTAGATTAGTCTTACAGCTCACTTAAAGCCCAGTAAAGTGATAATTAAATCCACTGTTGTGGCTGTAAACTCTCAAGTACCTGGAATGAACTCTATTCCTGCCACTGGCAATGTGGCTGCATTAGACTCCATACTGTCCCCTGCCCCGGGCCCTTCCAAATGTGGAGTTGAGGTGAGCATCTGTCTGATCACACTGCCCAGATCCTGCAGCCTCATCTGGCCCATTCAGCCTTGTGAAACACTGCATCCTTACTGTCACAAGTTGCTTCAGATGCTTGGCACAAGGCTGATATGATGATACTTATCTCTAAGTTCAAACCAGAGCTTACAATCTGGGTCAAAAACATTCAGTTTATCAGAGAGAAAACATAGCCCTGCCCTGCTGTCAGGGCAGGCAACAAATAATTCGATGTTATCCTATCTTGGCTTCTGCTTTTAAGCAGCATTAGTCACTTGAGAACTGAAGCTATCACACTCTGGCCGAGGTTTCATCATGTCTGTGCTGAGCAGGAGAGAGGCCAGACAGCCCTTTGCTTGTGCTGTCCATGAGCCAAATGTGCCACAGCCCCGTGTGGACAGCACAGGGTAAGCTCAGCCTGGGAGGAGAAAGGAAGCTGGGGGAGAGTGTGACAGTCTGTCCTTCCCTCATAATGACTGGTTTCTTGGGTCGTTTCATTCTGTCTTTGTATCCCAGGCATCGGATTAGGAAACATGGATCAGGACAGCTGGCTGGGAGACTGATAAAGCCTTCCCTCAGCAGAACCTTGCTATGTGCCACTTGATTTGGAAGAATGCCTCTGCTTGTTTCTTTGGTAGGGAAAAGGGTCTTACGATACCCCAAAACTGCCTTCACAGATACCAAAAGAAAAGAATTGCACATCGAAGAAAATAATGCAAAGGATAATGTTTCAGGTTATGATGAAAAAAAGCATGAAACACATTCAGTGCTTTTTGCTGTCTCAGTTACCCAATGCCTTGTCTGAATCTCAATCATTATAATTACATTCTCAGGCAAGCATCAGATCACATTTTCTAATAACAATTATTACATTTATTAATTTCTTAGCATTCATGGTTCCCTGTGATCCATTAAACGGATAACATTTTGCATACTTTCTCACCAAAAAATATGTAATACTAAAAATCACCAGCGCAGCACAAACCAGAGTGGCCACCCAGTGGAGGTGCCCTTTTTGAGTCCATGACTCAGTGAGGATGGGATTCATCCCACCTGCCTTTGTACACATGCCAAATGGAGACCTCTGCTTCTGAGCTACCGCCTTATTTTTCTTGTGTAGTGGAAGGAGAGAACTTGGTTTTCTTTCATGTTCAGGACAGACAAGTCATGCTGAGAAATCACCCAGTTCCACATCATCCCATCATGAGCTCTGGCTTCTGTCTTCCTTCATTACACAGACAGTTGGAAGAGGAGTCTGCTAAGGGGGTACCAGACAAGCCCAGGGAAAGCCCTGGAGCTGAAAATATAACAGGCTGGGTAAGGGAGGTATTACAGGCACTTGTCTGTGCTTAGTTTAACCTTGGTATCTGCCACTAACAGTATCTGCTAGAGGCAGGAGGCAGATGGTGTTTGCAGCTGAATCTGAATAAATGTTCATTTTCTAAATTTCTTGAGAAACTGGCTGAGTGGTGCTTACCTTTGGTTTGATGCCAGCCCTGTGGGACCGGGCTGTGTTACATCCCTGCTCTGTTTGGATGTGAAAGGATAACTCATCCTTGTGAAGTAGCTACATGGGAGTAACAGTTCAATTTTCAGTGAAACCCTCTAAATTTATCAGCCTGCCTACATGCAAGCCTAGCCTTTAAGCTTCCCTTGCAGGCAGTGCTGTGGTTAGGGGAGCAGTGCTGCCTACCCCAAGGCTACCAGGCCAGTCCTCTGAATCACCAGCTGAGCTCAGCGGTCTGCATTGACAAGGTATCTGTCGAAGACAGGCGTACGCCCAATTGCAGAGGTCTTAAACTTGTGGCGAATGCTTTTACTGTAAAAAGGGTAAGTCATGTAAGCGCTAGTCAACGTCAAAGCTTTTAGGAGCGTGATCCCTGTACTGAACGCTTTGCAATGCAGCAGACTCTGTGATCTGAAGCAGTATAAGAGAGTCACGCTTTTTAGACAAGGACTGTGACAGGTACAGTGTCATTTCTAGAAAGTTGTTTAAAGTTGCCGACGCTCAGGAAGGCACAAAAGAAACGCAAATGTTATAAAAACTAAACCGGTTGCAGCGAAGGGGCCGTGACTGCCAGCAGCCAGCGCCTGCCGCCGGCTGGGCTCCGCCGCTCCGGGGAGAGCTGCGGCTCGTGGACCGGTGCTGCCACCCACCGGGGATCGCCCTGCCGGGCACCGGGAAGAGGCCCTGCCAGGGGAACGAACGTGCTGCCACCTTTCTCGCTCGGATTTTTCAGTGTTAAAACCTCCGAAAGCGTCAACTGTCCTGAAACGTGCCGCGGTGCTGGGTGCGGAGAAGGGTGTGCAGCATCTCGGGAGCCCCGAAAAGCTGAGGATTAGAAGTTCTTCACTATGAGGGTGGTGGAGCACTGGAACAGGTTGCCCAAGGGAGGTGGTGGAGACCCCATCCCTAGAGACATTCAAGGTCAGGCTTGATGGAGCTCTGAGCAACCTGCTCTAGCTGAGGATGTCTCCTCTCACTGCAGGGGGCTTGAACTAGATGACCTTTACAGGTCCTTTTCAACCCAAACCATTCCATGATTTTATGATTCTATGAGTGTGGTTCTATGATTCTATGAAGAGTGTGCCATGAGACTAAATCTTGTTATTTTTATAACTTTCAGGTAGTTATTTTGCTGGCCTGGTACTTTGAGTACAAGAAGAAGGAGGGAGCTTGGCAGAGGCTATCAAGCAGGGATGAGAAGCTAGGCTTCCTTTCTGGAGCAGCGATTCTCCTCCATGCAGATACCTGCCCCTCTGCCATGCTGCTGTTCTTCTCAGCTTCAAAGCACACATTCATTCACTCCTTCTTTCTCAGACCTGCACCCATGCACCTGGAAAAAGTGGGATGGCCCTGCATGTAAGAGCTTTTGCATTTGTGAGTTACTTTCTGTTTCGACTCATCAGACAGGACTTCAAGAAAGGACAAACTGTCCCTGCCCAAAGGACTTTATGTCCAATGTCAGGGCAGTTGAAGCTGCCACCTACTTGTCACCAGGACGGCACCTGTAATTTCTGTCTGCACAAATGAAGCTTATGTTCCTTCTATGTGTCAAGGCACACAAGGTGAAACCCTTTGCCTTAAACTTGTCTTTCCACTTCTGCCTCTATGCAGGTCACAAATGTCTTACACCAGCACTGTGGGGTGGTGGATCAGCAGCCTTTCAGCAGCTCTGTTTCCCAGCTTCTGCCTTCAACCCTCCTACACCTGTCTCATCTTCATCAGAGAGAAAAGTAGAGGATGTCCCCAGACAGGGACATTTTAATGAGCAGAGAGAGCATAGCAAGGCATGAGTGCTCTCTTAGAGCAACCTAGAGTTAGACACAGTCCCATGCTATTTGAAGATATAATAAAATTTAGTGCATTAGCCCTTCAAGAATTACCAGTGCATCTCCCCTTGGCTACCTTCAGAAACATTTTTTAAATATTGAAAATCCCACTGAACCTTCATTATGAAACTTTAATGGAGACAGATTCTCTGGGCCTGCAGAAAGGATTTCTTTGCAGCATATATTGCTGTATTTCAGCTAATTTACTGGGCTTCTTTCTCTCCAGCATATTTCCTTTCAGTATCTTCTCTCTCTCTCATGTTAGTTCTGCTCTTTGTTTCATTTTTCATTTCCTCTTCTCTTTCTAGCCAGAATTAATTAAACTTTCTAGCCAGCTTTTTTCCCTCCATTTGATTTTAGGCCAGGTATTTTCCACTTTTTTTTCCCCTTTTTGGTTTCTACTTTACATCGTCTTTTTCCTGTGGCTTTAGATGAGCTCTTTTTCTTCTGTCTCTTTCTGGGTTTCTATATTTTCTCTGACAACAAACTTTCTAATTAATTGAATGGGTTAAAATGGTCAGAATGAGACATTCTCTGACGGACCACTGGAGCTCAGGAGAAAATCTAGCTGCTCAGTAAAATGTGACCAAACATAGGGTGAACACAGCATAGTCTTCCAGATGATGATAACCTCTTGCACCCCTCTGAGTGACACTCTTTGTATTCACTGGTCAGACATCTCACCTGAATTTAGGGGATCACAATATGGCATCTGTTTCTGAGGGACTTATCTGACACCCTTTATAACCAAAGGCAAGAAATAGGCACTTTTGGGTATGATTCATTGGACAGATTTTAGATGTCTGGATGTTGGATGATCTTCTCCTTTCTACCAAACCTATGCCGCAGAGCCTTAGGCAGTAACTCTAGGTTTTCTTGCTGCAATCACTTGATCTTGAGGGCATTTTCTCTGAATACACAGATTATTCCTCATCTTTCTTGACATGAGCACAACATCCAGACAGTGCTTGTGCCATATAAGTTCATGCATGGCTGATCCCATGACTGGAAATGACATATTGTGGTGTGGTGGATGGAAAGCTTGTCACCAGACCATGCTGCAGCATGTGGACTCCAGGTGCCTTCCTCAGTGCCCTGTGTCCTGCAGCACTGGAGTAGATGGGAAAGACCAGTCTAGATTAGGAGAAGAGCTCTGGTAATCAATAACAAATCTCTTTTTTTTTTTTTTTTTCCCCTGAAAAAATGACTATAAAGGAAAGAAGAAAAAGGAAGAACAAAACTATGTAGCAGTTAAATTTCAACAGGCGTTGCATCTCCCTGGAGGAAAGGTGCCAAGAAAATGTTGCTAGGACAAAGGGAATTAAGCAAAAATTACCTATTGTCCAAATTTGGTCTCTGATACCACATTGTTAACAAGGGATTCAGCTGGAGCCTGTTAACAGACATTATTTTTGTGAGACTTAATTCCTGATGATCCTCACTGAAATTGCTACCAAGGACAGGGAGTGGGGATGTGGTGGGTTGACGCCAGCCAGCAGCCAAGTACCTACACCTCTGCTCACTCTCCCCTCTCCTGCATGACAGGGAGAAACTAGGAGGAAGGCAAGAAGACTTGTGGATCAAGATAAAGGCAGTTTAGTAAGTGCAGCAAAAACTGCACAGGCAAGCAAAACAAAAAGAGGAATTTTTTCACTTTATCCCCTCAGCAGCAGATGTTTTGCCACCTCCTGGAAAAGCAGGGCCTCAGTACACGTAAAGGTTACTTGGGAAGGCAAACATCATAACCACGAATGTCCCCCCTTCCTCCTCCTTTCCTTGAATTTTCACTGCAACGTGCGACATCCCATGGCATGAAATAGCCCTTCGGTCAGCCTGGCTCAGCTGTCCTGGCTGTGCCCCCTCCCCTCTTCTTGTCAGTCTCCTGCCTCATCGCTGGTGAGACAGGGTAGGAAAAAGGAATAACTCCACTCAGGGCAAGTGCTGCTCAGCAACAGCCAGAAGACTGGTGTGTTATCAACACTGTTTTAGTCACAAATTCAAAACTCAACACTGTGTGGGTTGCTATGGAGAAAATTAACTGCTTCTCAGCCAGGCTTAGTACAGGGTGTCATCCAGGAGGTTCAGCATCTAGGCAAGTATCTCTAGCCGACCTTTCCTCCAAGCTCCCACAACAGAGCAGATGGTCTCCAGAAGCTCAGATGTCATATGGAGGTCTGCCAGGCCTCCAGCCACGACTCCCCAAGAGCATGGGTTTCTTTAAGTCCCATCCCATGTCTGCCAGTCCCAAACAAATGCCTTGGAAAGCCTTGAAGACAAAGGGATGGTGCCACCATGCATGCATCTCTTCACATGCCAATTCCCGTGCAGCAGCAGCTATGTGAAGACCGAGGGTTGAACCCTTCTCAGTGTTCAGTGCAGGGCAGTCCTGTCTGCCTGAAGGTCCCTGGCAGGAGGCAGATGGCAGAGCACCCAGAAATACCACCCAAGGGAGAGGTTCAACAAATTACTTTTAAACTACATTACACCTTTTATATCTTCTTCTCTGTTCCTTGTTTCTAAGCATTCCTTAAATACTCTGGTTGATATATTAAGCCATCATTTTTTCTAGCTCTTGCTATCATTTTATCAAAGACACATTCTATCATAAATTACCCTTCTGCTTTGTTATTTAAAAAATAATAATTTAACCTTCCACTTTGTCATCTAAAAAGTAATAATTCTGTTCAACATCCCCACTGCTCATACTAAACCACGCATACAGAATACCAACGTCTTTGTTTTTTCTATTTCACCAACAAATAAAGCTACTATCACCTTTCTGGGCACGCACTTAACCTACATATATCAGCACAATCAAGTTCAGTTCACTGGTCCAAAACACGTCTCTTACACATACATTTTCCCTGACAGCATTTCTACAAGGCTAAGGAGTGTTACTATAGGGTCACAGTCTGGACATTGTGCTGATGGATAAAGTCACTGCAGAGGTGGGCTTTAGTTGTTGTATTGGCTCTGAACAGTCTTAAAATGGGAAATCGAACTTGCCAGAGCTGCTATGAAGACACAAAATAATTCCTCCTCTTCCTCAGCAAATATAGGTCCTGATATGAAGCAGCTGCAGCTATAAGATTCCTGAAACCACTTCACAGTCTTGTTGAAGTGCTTCAGGGCTGACATGCATCTTCATTTCTCACTGACTCTTTGGAACCAGAGGGACCGGCATAGGCCAATTAATGAGAAGAGGTAAAAATTAAAGGAACTGAGAAATGAAAGGCAGTGGATGGAGAGTGCCTGGCTCATTTTCAATGGTCTGGAGATTGAAGACAAAGCATCAGCATTACTTCTGATATTTGTTTCCCTGTCAGAAGGACAGCTTGTAAGGGAGAGGCCCCACACCAGAAGGAAGAAAATCTGTCATTGTAGGAAAAAAGGGAACCTTCAAACACAAAAGCAATTCCTGTTCCATGGGGAACAGATGGATTTAGAAGACATGAAATTCCATCTGAAAACTTTTGATGCTGATTCAAACTGTTATCTTGAGAAATAATTAGCAACAAACTGGTATGGCAGACCTTTATTCCATCAACTGGCTCTTTTTCATGATCCAGACCCTAACTCTGTAAGACATTTCTTGATGCTGACAAATTCCTCTTTGTTCCCAGGCATGCAGTCAGGCTGGGGACAAAGTCAAATACAGGAAGGAAGCGATTGATGGAAATTCATGCCTTTCATCTAGAAGCTGTTTCACCAAATTGCAGCTATCTGAAAGATGGTCACTGGATCAAGTGGTTCTGGTACATGGAAGCTGGCTGAGACATGGGGTTGGAATCTAGAAGTGCCTCTTTCTTCTTCTTTGCTGATGAGGGAACCCAGGCTCAGACAAGTGACTTTAGGTGGGTTGTAACCTCTATGCAGCCATTCAATACCTTGAACTTATTTGAGTCAAACTCTGTAGTGGTATAGATACCTCAAAGGTCTAAATCTCCTAGACTTAGTAACTGGGAACTGGAAAGACATGTTGATACATACATGGAGGGAAATGCCTGCGTAATTCAGCCTGATCTCTCCCAAGAGGCAGTAGTCACCAGCTGAGGCAACATCCCCACCAGCTGGTCAATCTGCAGAAAAGTTGCTTCACAACATCCCCAGCACCTGCTGCCACGTGGGCAGGATGTGTGAGGAGAGCTGCAATGGGGACAGCATGGTGTGGGAGCTTGGAGGAGACCTGGGGTGGCTGTGAAGGAGCTTCCTCCAGGGAAACTAGTCTTTCTTAATGTCACTGCTTCTGGAAAAGCTTATTTAAATATTAAGGTTTTGCATATGAATAAACACCTGTGGTTTCTCTCCATCTCTTAATCACAGTTATAAGCCTTTGAGCAGACCTGGTTTGGGCCAGACCACTGTGTCTGGATTATCTATAAGAATGACTTCATGACATAGGAATAGGTCCATTAGAAGCCTGTCTATAGGTCCACAAGCTGTATAAGAAATATATAGCTATAAAATAGCAATTAAAACATAAATGAGCAATCCAGAACCTCCCTCAAGGGCTATAAGGGGATGCCAGATGCCTTTCTCTGCATCTCAGACTGTCGTGAAGGATTTTGAAATAAAAATGCTAATAATGGTAGTCAATAAAGGTACCAACTGCAGAATACAAAAATGCTAATAATAACCTGAGCTCTGAGATAAGTGACAGTGTCAGTAAGAAAAGCATTGGCAGACCTAATTCCTAAGAAATCCCTTCATATTAAAGGAGGCAGATTAACCGTATGGGTTTTGCAGTTTAAACAGGAGCAGAGAGATTTCTCTCTTAACCTGTTCCCTAGAGCTATGCCATGGTTTAGGGCCACGGCAGCCTGCTAGACCTATAACAGATGCTCTCTGTCAACCTCCCTCCCTTCCCAAAGGGGAAGAGAAAGGGAATAAGGGATAGAGACTGAGTGACTAGAAAAGGAAACTAGAACATCTTAATGAAAATGAATATTAGAATAATAATAAATGGAATATATACATATATGTACAAAACCAGTATCGAACCCAACCGCCCCGATGGTAATTACATCACCATCACCACTGATGCTGTGGGGCAGGCACTGGGAGAGTCCCAGAGTCCCAGACTGGGCCCAGGAGCAGACAGGAGCTGTGTTCAGGAGCTGGATTCTGGTACCGGATTCAGGAACACACTGATCAGGCAGAACGGACAGAGGCCTCCTTGGATGCTCCGAGGAAGAAACTGAAAGAGGACCTGAGCCAAGCCGAGAAAAGCTGGCAAAGTGGTCCAAGAGGGCAAAGAGAGAGAGAGCCCCGAGACCCTCATGATCCCTCAGCTTTATACCCAATATGCTGTATATGGGCTGGATACCTCGTTGGTCAGTTTGGGGTCACCTGTCCTGTCCGCTCCTCCCTGCAAGTGTAGCCTTTCACTTTCCTGCACCCCGCAATGTGGTACACAAGATCCAGCCTTGGTCTGCAACTCTAACCATGGGGTGTTATCACTGCCAGCA
>JAAGNO010004273.1:53890-70880 GCA_033439905.1 Ceryle rudis | reverse complement strand
GGGAAATGCCTACCCTCATCCTGCATTTGAGCCCAGGTCCTCCAGGACTTCTGCTGAGTCAGGCCCTGTGGTGTTGTGTGCACCTATATAGTGGTTAGGGTAAGATGTGTCTTTGGGAGAGAGTCACATTAATAAAAATTATCCCATGTTACATGAAAGACAGCTGAGGTTGAAACATCATGTGAACTCAGGAAATGTCAGAATTCAGACTGTCTTAACAGATGTCAGTCTGTCCCTGGGATGGTGCAGCTAGATCTGAGTTGATCTTCTGGACTTGGGGAACTGTTTCTGAAATGGTCCTGTTAGATATCTTCCACTGAAAGCAGCTTAAAGGACAAAAAATCACCTATGTGTATTTTAATCTAAAAATGTATCATTTTAATATTCTATATTATGTCCTAATTAATAGATGAACTTAGATCTAGCAAAAAGCACTGAAGACAGAGATGCAGTGAATGGATACTATCCCCCTTCTGCATCTTAAAACCCCAATGTTTTACTTTTTACAGGACTTAATGTAACGGAAAAGTACATAACCTCTGTATTCTCTTGTTTTCTACTTGTAGTTTCCTAACCTTTAGAAAGCAAACCTGAATAATTCTATCTCCTGCTGCCTCACAAACTGTTATTTCCATTTTTCTTATGCCTTTGCCTTTCCAATAAAGTTTATTATTATATTCAAATGGCCACTGAAGCAAATGAACAAAGTTTTGAGTAAAACCAAGAGTTTTCCTAATCATTCCCTGAATACCTGGAAAATCCCTTGGCGAACACAGCGGAGTCCCAGCACCCAGATGACCAAGAATTTGCTCTTTCTGAGTGCAGGAATGAGTGAACAAAGGGTTTATCCTTGCCCTGAAATTTCTCTTTTCTTCCTGCTCAGACAGATGTGTGTTTATCTCCAGGTTGTCCATTCTCGCTTTGACGTTTGGAGCACGTGGGGGTGAGACGTGCTGCCAGCTGCTCTGGGCTGGAGCTCCTGGCCAGCAGTGATGCACAGAGTGCTGTAATTGCAAGGAGGTTGGGAACCCACTCATGCTGCTCAGGGAAGAAGCTGGGAAGACTTTAAAAGCCAGACATGTTTGACTTTCTGTGCTAATCAGAAGACTTGAGAAACTAGTTATCTTTTTTCACATGTGACCATCAGCTACAGCACAGGGTGGAGAGACATAAAATAGAGGAACATTTTAAAAATGATTGACATTGGGGAAGCAAAAGTAGGTCCCTTTTCCAAAGGAGATGTGTCTGCTCTTCAAATTTCATGCATCTAAATGAAGCACAAATCATCTTTAAAAAAAACACAGCCTGTGCCAGTTTTCATGTACCTGAAAGAAGCAGGCTCAAAATAAAAAGGAAAAAAATAATGCTTTTTTAACTCCTCATTTTGTTTTCTTTTAAAATCTTTTTGTTGTTTGGTTTTTGCTTGTGAGAGCTATTGGACCCTTTTATGTTATCTTCTAAAAGAAAATTATAATGCTCCTCAGAATATTTTGACAGTGTGTTATCTCTGGACCAGAACAAACTCCAGGCATCAGAGAGGCTGCCCAGCGTGGAGCTGATTGAACAGCTCTGAGAGCAATGGAGTGATTGCCACCACATATTATGGGAACACATCAGTGTAGAACAGGTCATGTAGAAATAATTTCTGATGCTAGAAAGCTTATCTTCTCAAATCATAACCTGTAGCTCAAGAAAGTTACAGATCTTTTTCTGCTCCTGTTATTTCACACCAGTGGTAAATAACAGGGATGGATATTCCTTCCATCAAGGATTTTTTTTTTTAACTGAAACAATAGTTCAAGTACTAGGTTAAAATTGTTCCTTATTTTCTTGCTATTTTACAAAAAACAAGCAACACTTTGAGTTGGAAATGCCTCCTGATCTGTACCATCTCCCAGCTAATGCACAACTCATGCTCCCTGAGCATCTTCTAATGATCACGCATACACTACTATATAAGTCCAAAAGTGTGAATGATTTCTGATACTGAAACTGTCCTCCAAGGTCTTAGGTTTTACCTCCCTTATTCTGTGCATATCTTTCAAACTGCTACCAGGTTCACCATCATGTCTTTAAACCTACAGGCATTTTTCTTGTGCAGTTGGATACTGCTCAAAGCTTCCTGTTACTGCAATGCAAAAGGAGTGGTAAACCTTTTGCTGGTCTGGAGACCACTGGCACTGGCTGAGTCCTCACTCCAGACTCCCTTCAGGGGCAGTGACCTATTTTTTGTCCTTCTGCAGGATGCTGTGCTCTAAAAGTTCCCATTTCTTTCCATAGTGATGAAGGGAGCCTCTTTCTATTAAAGAACAATCACTGCTCTGCCGCATGAGGAGGGTCCACCACCGAGACATCTCAACCACAGTGCCCAAGGGGAAACCTGTCTGCAGTCCCCAGCTCTACATTCAGTGCTGCCTTATCCTTCATTTTCACAAGTATCCCTCCCGCTCTATCTTGTATCCCTCCCGCTCTATCTTCTAGCAGGCCTTTCTGTCTTCCCTGCCTTTTCCCCTGACCAGGGTGAGGTCCTTCTGCCTGCACAGCCCAAGGAGGATTCTGCAAGGGAATCTCAACCCGGCCACCCACATTAGGTCCCAGGCAGGAGAAGCAAACCACATACCAGCACAAATGCATCCAGGCTTCCACCCCAACCTCTCCTGCTGTGGCCAGTCAGCTGCTTTGTGCTCCAGGAGCAGGTGAAATGTGTCATTTCTCCTGTCCTCTCTGCAGCCAGCCCTAAGCAAGCAGAGCTTGCCACAGCTCTGGAGTAGAGCTGGGGAAGCAGGTCCTCTTTGCTTTCCCACCATAAAGACCAGGTGCCCACTGGAAGGAACTATTCCTTCTCCAGAAAAAGCAGGTTAATAAAGTTTGGTATCACTTATTTATATAACCACTCCACTTCAAAACCCATGTGATTTTTAAATCTGGATCAACAACACTTCAAACATGAGAGGTGATTTTTTTAGTAGGTTTTCAATCAGCTCTGGTTTGAATTATTTTGTCAATATTGTCATCATGATCCCAGCCTCTTTCTTCACAGGTGTTATTGCTATGTGGGCCATAGCAACCGAGCCTGCTCCCATCCAGATAGGGATCAGGCAGATGCATTGTTCTGCCAAGGCTGCATCCATTTCCCACTGGAATTAATCAAAGCTTTTCTACTGCTGTGAGCAAGTTAGACAGTCCCTCAGAAAATAGACTACTCTGACGCTGGTAAAGAGTAGCTGCTGTTACTACGGATTCTCTCCAGTAAGTATTGGTTAGGACCCATCCACATCCTAGCCCTGTGAGATTTTTCATCACTCCCCCAGCAAGTCCCAGATGGTTCTTAGACCCCTTGCGTGAGTGATCCTCACTTCAGCTGACAAAAAGGATGGAAATAGCAGAAATCCAGGCATCTACCTCTTGAAAAAACACCTTTGCTGTAAGCATGAAGCCTTGCTTACATTCTTTCCCATTTCTCCCTTAAGGGGCACACCACCACCCATGGTGGTCTATGGGAAGTTGCCCAAATGTTGGTCAGTGTTGGTGCAAAACATCCTGCAATTTAGGTGAATCCTCACTCTACTCCTGGATAATACAGGTGTTGTACTGGGAAGGATGACAACTGTGGGAGTCCAGGATTGTTCCCGCCAAACACCTCCCCCCATCTATCTTTTTTTTTGCATTCAGTAGTAATTCAATTTGAATCAAATTCTCACCTAGTCCAGACCAGTACTGTCTCAGGTGGCAGCCAGACTCGAGAAAAGCCACACCAGGTAACAATATTAGAGCTTTGCAAGGAAAAACAGCACCATGAAGGCACATCAGGTTTCATTATAACAAGAGTTTTAAATGGAGATTGGTGTTTTGCTAAACTGCCTTTTTTTCAGGCACTTCAAAGGCTCTGCCACTAGATGTAGCAAAAGCTCTCTTAAAAGTTGTCTCATATAGTTTGTCATATTCCTCTTTCAAAGGAGAAAACAGATTAAAACTCAACAAGATAAGGAAAGGATGACCTTACAGGAAAAACAAGTGTCCAGAATAAACAGCACTGATGACAAAGCAGCATCATTTAGGGCACAAAAGGTCTCTCCACCAAAAAACAGAGATGCAAATGGTGTTGGATCATCACGTAGATCCCAGCAGAGCTCACAGTGTGTGATTGATCCCGTCCCAGAGCAGAAATCCACACTGACCTGATAAACCCTATGGCAGTGGTCATTTCTCCTCAATGAGCTGTGAAAGGAGCCTGGACTGAGCAGTTCAGCTGCAGATCATTCCATCCTCACTCTATGAGGAGCAGCTGAGGGAACTGGGGTTGATTAGTCTGGAAAAAAATGAGGCTGAGGAACTTTTAGAGGCTGAAAAAATGAGACCATATCACTCTCTACAACTACCTCAAAGGAGGTTGAAGTGAGGTGGGGGTTGGTCTGTTCTCCCAAGTAACAGGTGACAGGACAAAAGGAAATGGCCTCAAGTTGCACCAGAGGAGGTTTAGGTTGGACATTAGGAAAAATTTATTCCCAGAAAGGGTTGTAAAGCACTGGAACAGGCTGCCCAGGGAAGTGGTGGAGTCACCATCCTTGGAGGTATTTAAAAGATGTGTAGATGTGGCTCTTAGGGACATGGTTTAGTGGTGACCTGGCAGTGCTGGGCTAATGGTTGGAATTGATGATCTTAAAGGTCTCTTAAAAATTAAAATGATTCTATGATTGATTCTATGATTGCACAGACCTGGAGGGATCTGGGAGATGAAGCCTAGCTTTTCTGTCTACTTAAACAAAAACTGATTCAAACCAAAGCAAATAAATACAAGCTTAAACTTGAGGTAACTGAGCTGCATTATCAAGGAACACCTGGAAACATGTCTATGAAGTGTGTGATTCACAGTGGATCCTTGGAGCCAGGACACAAAGACAAGAGAAGATGGTCTTTGCTGGCTGCATAGGGACCCACATCATTGCCTGCATGTGCTGACCTGGCTCTGCCCAGGGCTTGGCCAATTCACACTCTTCTTCTTATGCTAGGTTTTCCAAAAAGCAAATTCTATTTGGACCTTAAAAGAATTTGCTCTTATTTATGGGTTCCAGCTTGGTGAGATTTTATTTGAAAGCAAATCTTCTCAATTTAAGGCATGACTCTGGAATCTCTGCTCGCCCTGTGCTATGCAGGTTATGGTGATGGACAAGCTGCTTCTCAGCTGCTTGCAAAGTGGGTGGTTTAAAAAACAATCTTAAAAGATGGCATGGGGATAAAGCACCACTGCTAGGCATGCTAGTTGCCCCACGGGGGGAGGGAATCACCTGAGCAGGGGAGTGACAGCATACATCTCCATCCCATCATGATCTATCAACAGCTGTTAAAAAGGATGTTAAAAAAGGACTCCTAAGTAAAAGCCAATTGGCCATGTAGATATCATTTCCCCCCTAAACTCAGAAATAGGGGTGTGTCAAGTTTCAGAGCACCAACAGGTCTGACTCTGCAGACTAAGGAATAACAGGGGAAAATTGAAAAATCTTCTCTCCTGGTACAACTAAAATAGTGCAGGTGCCCGCAGCATATGATGTAAAAGAAGATTCAAACCCATCTCTCAAGGCCTCCCAGCAGGCAGCTAGCCCAGACTCCGTGTGTCTAGCCATCAGCTACAGTAGCCAAGAAACCATCTTTGAGAAGCCTGTGTTTGTACTGTGATTTTCCCATTGTGACACACACTAAAAGAGCAGATTAACCCGGGCTAGACATAATCATTAGGAAACAGATGGCCATGGTGCAGGAAAGCAGCTCGTGTACTGATGGGGTGAGGCATATCCGGCTCGTGGGAGCACCTTGAAGAGAACAGAGGCTTCAAGATTTATGAGGGAGGTCAGGACAACTTGTGCTTAGAAAATCCTAGGGACGTGTCAGCAACATTACACAGTCGCTCAAGGGGATCAGACTCACAAATGTACAATGGGGATGTTTTCCTTTGTATCGTTTTCACTGTTACTCTGATTTCTCATCGGTTTTAAGTTGACCTCTGCATGCATATCATGTTGTTTCTTCCAAGTGCCACGGCATGAACTGGAAAGAAAGTTAGCAAGGTGCAAATAAGCTACATAACTTATTTAATTACATAAACTTATTTAATGACATATAGTAGAAAATAGAAAGCTCTTCAAACAGCAGGATCTACCATGGATTATACTGCTCATCATCTCACGTAACCCTGGAAATTAATTCAAAATTTCCTTGTAGAAAGACAGCCTTTCAGAGAAGACAGACAACTAGACAACCATACCTACATGAGAGAGGGCAGGCATTCGGCCACCAGCCTTTTGAGTGAAGGAATCAGCAGTTTGAGAAAGGCACCTGGACTGTGGTGTCAGGGGTGCAGGCACAGGGTAAATCCCAGCTCCTGGGGGAGAAATGTAGCTTTGTGATGCAGCACCATGATCCTTACTTGGAGGCGTCTGGGTCACCCCATTGCTTATGGGGTGCCTGGGGCCAGGCACCTCTCATGCATCTGGGTAAGAGCAGGGAGGATGGGTTGGGGTTTACAAGCAAACAGAAACACTGGACATGGCTCGTAGGGATGCAGTGCTCACATCCAGCAGTGCCACTGCTTGTTTTTCCCATGCCAAATTCCTAACTAGAATTGGCAAATATTCATATTTTCCTGCTTCCTATAGATCATGTCTTCAATAGCATGCAAAACTCATTACTTTGATAGAAATTAAGAACTGTGTAAATACAAAAGCAAAAACTGCCTTTATATACGTGTCTAAAAAAATCCCGCAGAGTTCATAGAAGCACACATGGAATGCAAAGTCTGATTCTCCCAGGGTTTTAATTCTACCCTAGTGACACAGCACAGTTATTGCCACAAAAGTTATAGGAGATCTTCAAAATAAAATGGCTTTGTGCATGACTAAAATGATGCCAACACCTATGGCCGTTCGATCCCCATTAAGCAAGGAGTCCTTGCAGTAATGTGGAATAGCATCTAGGTGTTGCCAATACTCAGCCTCAGAGTTGGTTGTTTATATGAATTGCAAATGGCTGGCATTTTTAGCAAAGTGTTTTAACCACTCAGGGACAATTTTTACTTAGGTTTAACTGTCACGGTCTCAGGTTGGTATTTCCTCCTACAACCAGTTAGTAGGTTCAGATTGGCAAGGCTATAGTGGATGTTGCTGCGTGCAGATTTATTCCTGGCCCAGCTGTGTTGGAGCTATTTCATGTTAATGATGTTCACAAGTTCATCTCTGCCATACATGAAATATTGAGTAGCTTTCAGGCGCTCACTTCTGAAGAAGAACTTGCATGGACTTATAGCTTAGTTATTGCCCTCATTAAGGTTAATAGTCCATAAAGGCTCTCCACCTTCCATTCTTCCCATTAATCAACCGTGATACTTGGCTTATTAAAAATCAGGAGGGAGAAGAGGGGAAGTCAGAAAGTAAAATGGCCTCTGGGACAACAAAACAACACTGGTACCATCCCTGGAGTCCATCAGTGATGCACAACACACAGAAATGATGAAGGCACTGAAGACTCAGATTTAACAATGTTGTGCTTGTTTAATTGCCTTGCATGTGTCCCAGATCTGCCTCTGCCTCCTCTCGGTGGCTCCCTCCAAGGTATTTTCTTTTTCTTCCCTCTCCATCCTGATTGCCCCTGTACAACCCAATGCTCTTTGGCTAGCTCCACTTCACTATATTCTGCCCTCCCTGTATGCTCCTTCTCACTTCTGTCACCATAGCCTTTCTCTGCTGCACCACAGACTGTGCCTGGAGCAGGCTGGTGTCTGTCCTGACAAATCAGGATCAGAGCCACCATTTTGTACATCTCTTTAGATTGGCAAACAGAGACTTTTCCTTGTCCTGGCTAGTGACTAACATTTTGCCCACAGGCTGTGACCAACAGGCCTTGCAAGGTTGACATGAATGGAGTGAAGCCAGTCTGCAAAGCAGATTTTCAAAATGCTGATAATCATGCATGTTTGGTAGCAAATATTTTTGCAAGCGTACAAGTCATAATCCTTAGTGTTCATGCAAATATTTGCATCATCTTGAACTAGCAGGGGGTGGGTGGTGTGCTCATGCTGGAGGTTCAGAAGAATATTATATCCTCATGAAGTATTTCCCTTTCACTACATCCCCTTTCTACTATGAGTTTATGAGGACTGGTGTGATGTGTGGCCTCCTAGAGATAAGGGGTGGCCACAGGCACATCTGGCAGGTGGCCACGGCACAGATTCCTCACCAGGCACTTGTCCTTCATTTTGGTCACAACAACCCCAGGCAATGCTATAGGCTTGGGGAAGAGTAGCTGGAAAGCTGTCCAGCAGAAAAGAACCTAGGGGTGCTGGTGGACACCCAGCTGAACATGAGCCAGCAGTGTGCCCAGGTGGACAAGAAGGCCACCAGCATCCTGGCCTGTATCAAACACAGTGTGGCCAGCAGGAGTAGGGCAGTGATCATGCCCCTGTCCTTGGCACTGGTGAGACCGCACCTCGAGTACTGTGTCCAGTTCTGGGCCTGTCACCACAAGAAAGACATTGAGTTGCTGGAGAAAGTTCAGAGAAGGGCAACCAAGCTGGTGAAGGGTCTGGAGAACAAGTTCCATGAGGAGAGGCTGAGGGAATTGGGACTGTTTAGTTTGGAGGAGGCTGAGGGGAGACCTTATTGTTCTCTACAACTCCCCGAAGGGAGGTTGTAGTGAGGTGGATGCAGCCTCTTCTCTCAAGTAATTAACGACAGGACTAGAGGAGATGTCCCGAAGTTGCACCAGGGGAGGTTTAGATTAGATATTAGGAAGAATTTCTTTACTGAAAGAGTAGTAAGGCACTGGAACAGGCTGTCCAGGGAGATGGTGAAGACAACATCCCTGGAGGTATTAAAAAAATGTGTAGATGAGGCACTTCAGGCCATGCTCTAGAAGGATGTTGAGTGTTGTGGTTTGGGTTTTGGGGTGGTTTTTTTGGTATTGACGGTTAGATGTGGTGATCTTAGAGGTCTTTTCCAACTGTGACAATTCTGTGATTCAATGATTGTGTAAAGCCTCTAGGCAGAATTTCCCTTCTTACTGCTGAGGCTTTGCACTGCTGCACATGTGGCAGTCTGGGCAAAATCCTCATGTTGTAAGCCAGGATCTTCAGGAATAACTCCCAGACCACTGCAACAGCAACAGTGGCTGTGGAAGGACTAGGAACCTCTGAAAACATCTGTTGCTGCTGGGGTGTGAGTACAAGCCTGTGGTTACACTGTGTAATGGGGTGAGGTGGGAAGACGCTGGCATTGATCCTATCCAAACTAGTTGAGGTGCCAGAAGCAGAAGTGTTGCATTAGCATATGCTAGGATATTTCCTGCCTGAAGGTAAACATGATCAGAAGCAAGATACATGCTTGGTCCCACTTCTCCCAAGCTATTTCCTCAGACCAATACTCATTGCCCACAGGAAGGTTGTTCTTCAGGACACCCAATCTGTTCTGGTTGCTACCAACAATTTGTATCCTGAAGGCTTTTAAGCACAACCTATGATATCATTCATTAATATAACCCTTCTCCAGTAGTTCCTCTGCATCCAAGACACTACCATTAATCTAAAAAACTACTACTGGAAAATATCAGCACAGTCAACCTAAAAGAAAAATGTCCACTTAGCTGGTGTATAGAGGATAATGAAGTTTCTCCTCAAGGTTGGTCATCACAATAACGTTAGAAGAGCTACATTTTTTTCAGGTGAGTGTCACATTAACAGCTTGATGGAAAACCACGGAACATAGACAACTTCTTTTAAATAAAGATCAGTAATCCTTAATGTAAAAATGCAGAAAGTAAAGAAAAAGGTCTCTCTTTTTTTAATTTTTTTTTTAATTTAAAGAAAGATATTCTCAACCAGAGTCTCGACATTCATGGGGATTTTTTTGAGGATGGAAGGACAGAAAAGCACCTTTGATTCACGTGTAGGATATGCAGCTGTTACGAACCCTGCTTTGTTCTTTCACATACCTATTTACTTCTCCTTTAAACCAAAAGACCTAAATGCAAATACAGGCAGTTCACACTGTAACGTTAAGTAACGACGGCAAACCAGTGTCTAGAGACATGCTGTGCAATCAATCTGAAAAGTTAGTTAGGAAAAACCCACTGAGACCATCCAGACTTTCCCCTCCAGATGGAGTGTTTCATCCCCTGCAACAATGATCTAGTATCACATTTGTCACTATTGACTTCCTGTGCCAAGCTGGTTCTGCAGGGACATGTGCTCTTCAGCTTAGGGATGAAATTTTATCTGTCAGGAAACTACTCAGTGAAATACTTTATCCATAACATCTTTATTTGTCTTAAGAATGAAAAGAAACATGCTCACTGCCCTGCAGAAAGCATGTTTGGCAGCTGTGCCTTGTCCTGCCACCAATGGGAAGCAGCACACCAAGCGTGAGGACCAGCCACAGCCTGCCATGCAATCGCACCATGCCATGACACGCTCAGGCTGGGCTGTTCCATTCAGCCAGGGAGTTGGTCTCCTCCATTCTACTCCTATTAAGCTCATTAGCTTAATAAAAGGAGAAAGGCATGGACTCAGAACAAGGGATCATTTTAGGAACTTATTCTCAAAACTGTACTCTCAAAATTCCTGTAAAGTTGCCAGCTCGCTTGCAAACATCTGAATTACTTCACCTCACTGCACACACCTGGACACTGGCCCTGGGCTGCCTCAGCACGCCCAGTGGAGATCAACAGGCATCACCAGCAGAGTCTCTTCCCACTTCTCTCAGGATAAAACCAGTCCTTCCTGGCAGTGCATGTTCCTCCTCACTGGCTTTAGGAATTTATTGGCTTGAGTAGCTTAGACTTAGGCAACAGACTTAGACTCTTGATTTGGGTGAGGTAACTCCCCATGTAAATGTATGCTCCTCCTAGGTAGATGTTTGTTCCTAGAAGCACGTTTTGCTAGGGCTTTGCTCTCCTGCCTTGGTGCCCTCAGGAGCAGGTCAGGCTGAGCAACTTAATGCCTATCACATGCCCAAGCCCTGTAGGAAGCCATACCCCACAGTGCTCGTTCCTGTAGGTGCTAAGCTCTCCATAAAATGTGACTGATGGTGATTTCTCCAGTGGTGCAAATCAGGATTGGGAATTCAACCAAATTTGAACTATGATGGTCATCCACTTCCCCAGTTCTGTGCAACATATGCCTCTGCATCTGAGATGGGCACACCGAGCTCCCTATGTACAAAGAAATGAAGAGAAACTGTGACTTTTTGGTTTGGTGTTGCGATTAATTTTCTCACAGGACAGACATCTGAAGGTGATTAGGCAAGCTGTCATTTCTGCCCACTGACTACAAAGGAAGCCTAAAGCTACACTAAGGATATCTGCATTTAGCAGTGTATAAACCATATAATACATGCATATGTAATGTGTGTGTTATACTGAAGAAGTTCACAATGATTTTCCTTAGTTAATAATTCTTGATAAAACAGATGAGAGCTGGAGTTGTGTCAAATCTAACCTTAAATTCTAGGTCTTTGGCTGATTTTAATTTAAAATGCATTTCTTAGTATATTCATGGAAAAATAATGGCACAGCAAGTGATCAGTAGCATCTGTGACTAATTGCAAACAATCACAACATGAAATTACATTTTCAAGTTGTTAATTAGCTGGAGAATGAGTCCCTTGATTATTTCTGGTATGCTACTGTACTGCCTGACCTAGCAGAGAGAAGACACTGTTTTCTTTCAAGGTCATTATAACATATATTCCTCTAGTGATTCCACACACTGTCAAGCAAACTATGTGATTTTCAGCCTATTATGAATTAAAACTGTCTTAAGAAAACCCTCTCCCCTACCCAAGGAAAGTGGAAAGTCATATCCAATACAACAACATGTTTATATGCACTGCAGATTTGGCTGCAGAGCTTTTGTTGGACTGCTACCTTTTGCTTCTTGCTGCAATCCTTGAATCTACCTTCTGTGAGCAAGGCATTAGTCACAATTAGTGAATGTCGCAGGTAGTATAATAGTGGCATGCCCTACCTGGGAAATGTTCTACTGTGCATCTTGCACCAGCTGGTAATTTGCCTAAAGCAGTGGCCGCAGCTGCAGAAATGCTTATGAAGCAAAATGAACCTGTGGCTTCACTTGAGGTAGGGGCTGGGCTGATGATGGCTTATACCACTGCAGGAGAGTTAGCTTTGGGGTCATCCTGCAATACAGCAGATCTTCAGACCTGAAGATGGCTGAGAAAAAGTGGGTAAATCTGGATTATTTCAGTGTGAATCCTGAGTGCAATGGACCTGTCATCATGTCTGGCAGGTAGTGTTACCAAAGCCCTGATAGTTTACCTGATTGCAGCCAGCAGCAGCAGAAAACACATCTGCACCAGTGGAGTTCCCCAGAAAGCTCAGGCCAGTCTCTGAAGGGATGCAGAACAGTATTTCACCGCACCTACAGCTGGAGCTGCATCATCTCAAAACCAGCTCAGCGGCATCTTTCACTGAGACTTACTTCCTAAGCTAGAGGAGAAAGTTCTGGACATGACTATTTCTAAGACGGGAGATTAGAAGTGGTTGCAGTCTGCCAGGTCTTGGTGATACCTCCATTATAATCTGGTCCCTACCCGGGCAAGCTACTCATCACAGTTTCCATGAGAAAGATGGGGGCACAGATGCAGGAAAAAGCTGTGGATCAATTTTTCCCTCTAGAAACAGCCAGAGGATTTGAGGGGGAGTTGGGCATTCCCCATGGTTCAGCTAGGCCTTGGTACTCATGTCCCACAGACATCTCATCCCATAGAGACCTTGCATGTGTCTATGAATTGAGATGAAACTGAGTGACATCAGCTGAGGAGGAGAATCCAAGTGCGTCTTGGAGAAGAATGGACCAAGTCAAGTCCTGCAGACTGGAGCCCACCAGCACTGTGCAGAGCCAGAGAGCCTCCAGTACCACACCAGAGGAAGCCCTCTTTGCCTCTGGCACTGCAAAAGCAATGTCAAAAAAATGATGCTTAGGACATGTGCCTTCTGCAGCCAAGTGCATTAGCACCTGAGTGAAGGACAAGCACAGAGATCCTGAATTCAAAGATAAAAAGCCTGAAAAGCCAGGTCAGGAGTACATCCCTCCTCAGAAGATCAAAATATGGCATGTTTGCTTGTTTGTCTGGTATTTTTCCACCTTTTTTGCATTTAAATTGTTCTACTTTACAGGATACGTGGCCTTGGTCCATTATACCATGCAGCCGCTGCTAAATGTATTAGGAGGCTCATTGTGTTTGCTCATGCCTCCAGCAAGGGTAACTATACTCCACTCAGCCTCTGACATGTGTGGACAGTAGATGTTCCACAGCAACAGGGTACAAGCTATTTTCAGATTATAAATCAGGTGTCCATAATCTACTATTAAAAACCCAGATGTTATTAATTTACTATTATTAGATGCTATTAGTACACACAGTGAGACATTTTCATTATTAAGCACTACTAGTAGGTAAGGGCTTGTATTAATTATCTGCATTATCATTGTGGTCTGTGCAGGCTTTTCTGGCATACTGGACTTTTCAGCTCTTCCCCGCACAGCAGAACCCAAAAAGCCATGTTTCTGTTCTGTCACCTATAGCTTCCCTGTCTGATAAACCTGGCTGCCCCTCAGGTCACCTACCATTCATATTACCACACTATGTTGTCATCCTCAGCCTCCCCTACCACGGTGTGGCAAGCTTCTCATCTTACCCCAAGAACCACATCACGTTACTGTTGGCACTTTTCCTCATACCTCCTTCCCTTCACCTCCCTTCTCCTAGGCTCCTCAGACATGCTGGGGTGGCTCTGGCTGGCCACTGCCTGGCAGGGAATACCATACTGGTGTGTACACCATGATAACTTTTTAATCTCTTGGTTAATAACAGCTCAGTTTGACTGCCGGTCAAGTGACCCAGGCTTCCTCAGACATGACACCCGAAGATCCCAGGGAGGTGAAATCTGAACTGGTGCAGAACATCTAGGAACATCTCAGAGAAGCTGTTTAGCACACATGCTACCTAGTCTGCACAGGCAACCCACACAAGCATCAAATGTGTCAAGTCTTGAAATGCTGGACATCCATGGAAAGGTGAATAGACCAAAGCACAAGTAGAAGGATTGAAAGGCAAAGGCTGGGCCTGACACTACCCTAAACCTGAAGGACACACACATTCAGGGAAAGCCTAACAATGCTTCACTGATTAACGCAGGAGACCTCCCATGGGAACCCAGGGATGTCTGGTCTTCTGCAGACCACAAAGTCCACAACCCCCTTCATTGTCCAGGGCTCAGCCTATGTAACAGCACCATGAAAGAGCATTAAATCTGCTCCTGCTATATCTGATATACATACAGAATAATTACCTGCTTGTATTTCAAGGCTAAAGGAAAAGAGCTGAAATGAGACCTTGTGACTTTGTGCAGCTCAGTGCTACATCCATATTTGCATTACAATAGGCAAAACATTATGGACATAGCACTGCAAAGGAAGGGAAACAGCACTGCAGATCCACCACGCCCAAGCAATGGTCCTGGACCTGAAGCAGTGCACAAACCCTTTTAAAAAGTCAGTAGCCTTTGGTAATATTTGCAGGGGGTCAGATTTAAAACTCAAAGATTTCAAGAGTTTGGTGATTTTTCTTTTTTTTTTTTTTTTTTTAAATAAAACCCAGTCATTTCTTTAGAGATCTTCAGGAGAAGTCGGTAACCCACCTTAGGCAGTACACAGTATCTTGTGTTTCAGAAGCAGCCTGGGGCCAGTGCCCCCTAGAACTGAATTTTATACCACTGGTGGCCCTGATGATTCGGTACCCCAGCAAGGAGCTCCAGATCATCTCAGCCACATCCAACCATTTTGCAAACACCTTCTCTGATGAGCCACATCCAGCGCAGCATTTGGTTTAGCCTTGTGTTTATTTTATGGATGCTTTTTCCTGGGAATTACTTCCCCTTTCCATGTGTCTCTCAGAAAACTCTCTGCTCCTGCTGGGACACCCTGAGTGTCCTGGGGTAAACCAGAATGCTCCTAATGAGCTTGATGCATAATTTCCCATCAGAGTTACACTGGAAGTAAAAGGAGTGAATTAGCCAGCATTTTAAACTGAGAGGCGAGATGGAGACTTCTCCAGAGATATGGAGGCAAACTTGCAGCACACATCAGCACTAAAAGATGGAGGGCCGCAGTAGCATCTAGCTCCAGAGAGCATGCATTTTCATCATAAAATCAGTTTGTTGCCTTTTTTTGCTCTTTAATTTCCCAGGTGACCTTGGGCAAGATGGTGCATTAACATTACTGTTAAAATGGAAATGATACCATTCCCCCTTTGCTGCCCATTTTATCCTGTAAGCTCCATATGTACGATGAGATGCCACAGCACCTTCAACAGGGACAATCCTCATCTGGAATTGCTCCTTTAAGCATTCTTGTAGCACAGTTACCACAGAATCAGTATTTACCATCTAAACCCACAAGTAGTGCATTTTCTGCGCATTAGTGTCACTGCAAGAGAGTGATTTATTACCTCGTCGAGGAGATGCTTTCTCTGGGTAGGGAAGCTCATTTAACCCTCATCCAAGCCCTGACAGACACCTCTGGCGGGGACGGGGAGGACAGCAGTGGTCTGCAGCATCTGAGTTTCATACAGTGCCTGTCTGTGCCCTCCCACAGCACAGGGAGAGCAAGCCCAAGGCATCCTGAGGGCTCAGCATCTCAGCATGAGCTGAATCTAAGCTAGATACAGAGGAGCTTTGAACTGCTGCCTAGTTTTAAAAGGCTCATTTTAAAAGAAAGGTCTCACTGCACTTGTGCATGGCATGTGTTGGGTGACACTTTTCGTGTATCTTCAGCACACGACATGTTCATCCTGCTACTGAGGGACCGCTGCTGGTGTCACGGGTCTGACGGCACTTGATCTGAGGAAAGTCAAAGTGAAATATTCTTCATTATGCTTTCCTGTGTGGGGTCAGTCTTTGGAGAATGTAAAGGCCAAGGCAAGAGCTGGGACAGTGGCCTCATTCTCCCAGTAACGACCTATGGTCTTGCATATGCAGCAGTAGACACATTTGAATTTATTATTTTCCATACTATTTTCATGTGTATTTTAAATTATAGGTATTTGGTTGCTTTTAATTTTGGAGAGTGTTGGTCTTGTGGCTAGATGGTGCCTTCTCTTCTGAGAGGGAAAAAGAGAAGCAGGCTGCATTTGTATATGAACAGAGGGTATGAATTGCGACAGTCTCCCCAGGTACCAGATTCCCCTGCCCCAAACTCTCATTTTCCTCTTTTCACATACAAGGGCAGAACATTACTTTTGAGGGTGCAAGGCAGGGCACAAAAGCACCTTGTATTTTCTTGTCAAACACAGGAAGGAGCCACATTTTCTAATGTCAGGAGCATGAAAATGTTCTTAGTCTTCCCTTGAAAGGAGCTATGACAAGAGGTTAATCAGAGGCCTGCTGAGAAGCAATCTCCATTTAATTTAATTACTCATTCTTACAAGGCAATAGTGAAATAATTACTTTTATTTTTTCACCAGGCAGATTCTAAAGATACCAAAAGACAAGCCTGAAAATATCTCCAACCTAGAATATGAAATGGGGACAACTGGCAGCCCTGCATATAGCTAGCTGGCAACCCATCCAAGATGTTTTCCTTCTAATAATAGAAAGCTGGAAGAGGCATATGGAGAAACTGAGCTCGAAGAGTTTTGTTTCTTATGTATAAATACACCGAAGTCACAGATGTCTCTGCAACCTCAATCTGCCAAGACCAAATGCAAGGAACAGACCCACAAGGAAAGACACCAAAAAATGTGGAATAGTGAGCCCACCATACTGAAGGGTTTGATCCCATTCCAACAGATGGGATCTTAAAAAGACAAGTTTTCTTTACCTTGTCTTTCCCCATTAAACCAGGGTGTTGGTGCCTGTACTACTAAGGGAAGCCATGTTTTGCTAGGAGCATGTGTCTGATCATATCCCAGAGTCCTGAGTACATGGTCAG
>JAAGNO010004273.1:16622-32494 GCA_033439905.1 Ceryle rudis | reverse complement strand
AGGACTTCTTCCTAATTTCTAATCTAAATTTACCCTCTTCCAGTTTGAAGCCATTGCCCCTTGTCCTATCACTACAAACCCTTGTAAAAAGTCCCTCCCCAGATTTCTTGTAGGCCCCCTTCAGGTACTGGAAGGCTGCAGTTAGGACTCCCTGGAGCCTTCTCTTCTGCAGGCTGAACCACCCCAACTCTCTCAGCCTGTCCTCATTGGAGAGCTGTTCCAGCCCTCTGACCACCTTCATGGCCCTCCTCTGGACCCACTCCAAAAAGTCCATGTCATTCTTGTGTTGGGGGCTCCAGAGCTGGACACAATACATCAGGTGGGGTCTCATGAGAGTGGAGTAGAGGGAGAAAATCACCTCCCTCAACCTGCTGGCCATGCTTCTTTTGATGCAGCCCAGGATGAAACTGACTTTCTGGGCTGCAAGCACACATTGTTGGCTCCTGTTGAGCTCCTGATCAATCAGCACCCCCAAATCCCTCTCCACAGGCCTGCTCTTAATCCACTTATCACCCAGCCTGTATTTGTGTTTGGGATTGCCCTGACCCATGTGCAGGACCTTCCACTTGGCCTTGTTAAACTTCATGTGGTTGGCATAGGCCCACCTCTCAAGCCTGTCAAGGTCCCTCTGGGTGTCAACCCTTCCCTCCAGCACATCAAGTGCACCACACAGCTTGGTGTGTGTTTGATTATTCTTAAATACAAATTTTTACAACAAAGCCACCTTATTCATCACTCCAGACTGCTCCATAGGTTTGCCCCCTTATCTCTCCAGGCCTTTTTACAATCTTCCTGTAAGTTGCAAGTTTTATTCTGGCTTCGAGTGCAGTACTAAAAATATGGAGTAGTACTGAGCTTTGTACAGAACACTGAAGATTCTCAAGAGACACACTTTAATCTGTTAATGATTTCCTATGACAAGCTTTTAGACTTACACAAATTCAAGACAATTTAAGGTGTTTCTAGGAACATTGCTCTAAAAATATGTCTTATATGCTATTCGTGTCTTGCTTTCAATGAGCAATCCAGAGATGTGTGCTGGAAAGTCTGACCTTAACTATGCCTGTCACAAAGCCAAGATGGACCAGAGTGTGCTATGTTTGGAAATAAAGTGAGCAGGTGTGTGAACAGGGTAGGAGTAAGAGCTTTTACAGAGGCAGTGAATGCCACTTAACAGACAAGAGAAGGCAGATGCTCCCAGACACCGCCTAACACAGACACTGCACTCCAGGGACTAGAAACATGAGTCAAGAGCAGTCTGGGACTGTGGACACAGAGAGTACCAATCTGTGACCATCAGGAACAGAGAAAGGCAGCAAAGAGGATGGTGGGGACATTGGTTTGGGGTTCTGGTCTGTGGGAGTGGGGTGAGAGAAGAGGATGGATCTTCGTATCCAAGTGTGGAAAGGATGGGTGATGCAGGAAGTGCAGCTTTGAGGATGTAGCACAGCAGGGGTGGGACCTGCTTATATTGCAAGTCAAATTTGCTCATGAATAGTTATTAATCTTTTCCTCTCCCTTGTTTTTTGGTAAATATGATTCTTTTCAGCCTCCACCAGTTACATGGACACTAATTTATTGACCATGTACATTCCTGATAATATGTAGGACTACCCTTGCAAACAAAATGTGAAGGGGCAGATAATACAAATGCCTCCAAAAATCTAAAGAAAATTCATTCTTTTTGTTCCTTTCATTTGCAACATTTATAATCTCAGCAAAAATGAAAACAGATTTGCTTGACGAGATGTAGCATGAAACAGTGAAATCCCCCTTTGCCCTGGCTTGCCAGCCAAATAAATCACAGGCCACTTCATACAGCCTCTATCTGAATATAGAAAAATGACAGGACAGCTCTGGGGACATCTACTAAATCTCATTAAACACTTCCACTGATAACTTAATGTGTTAAATATATTCCAGCTGCCACACTGCACTCAGAATTAGATTGCCCCTCTTTCTGTAATGCTGTGCTTTGCTTCCATAAAAAGGCAAATCCTATCACAGTTTGTTTTCAAATACTGGCTCACCCCGCAGGCTGTATATTTTCAAAACTCAGCGTTTCTCACTCTCATTTCTGGGACACATCATTCTTTAACCTTGGATGGCTCTCCTGACAAGGTGAAAACTCATTAACCACCTCTGTATAATTTAAACACACAGCTTTGTTACTGTGCTGGCACCAGCCCACAGGGACGGCCAGGTTCCTGTAGCAATAGCTTGTTCTTGTGGCAGGTATGTCCTCAATAGCTTTCTCTGGGACAGAGGATAATTATCCTCCCTGTGAAAGAACTGTAATAACCAAAAATCCCACACAAATGCTGTACAAACTTGTAAAAGAGAAGACTACCCCACCCCAGGACTGTCACAAAGAAAGGATAAAAAAATGCTGTTCTTGGGAGCCCCTTTTCATATTACCCAAACAGTCCCCAAAACACCTTCTCCTCTCCTCATCTCTCCCAGAAGCTACTGGTACCTGTGAGTAGTGGCACACAGAAATATTCCAGCTCTCATGTCAATCACATTTCTTCTCTCAGCAGCCATTTCAGAGGTAGATGGCTTTTCAGAAGTGTCTATTCTTAGTTAATAAATCGAAAGAAATTTCAGTTTTGGGCGACTTACTACAAGAAGGACATTGAGGTGCTGGAGTGTGTCCAAAGAAGGGGAACAAAGCTGGTGAGGGGTCTAGAAAACAAGGCTTAGGAGAAGCAGCTGAAGGAACCGGGGTTGTTTAGTCTGGAGAAAATGAGGCTCAAGAGAGACCTTATCACTCTCTACAACTACCTGAAAGGAGGTTCTGCTGAGCTGGGGGTCGGTCTGTTCTCCCAGGTAACAAGTGACACAACAAGAGGAAATATCCTCAAGTTGCACCAGAGGAGGTTTAGGTTGGATGTTAGGAAAAATTTCTTCACTGGAAGGGTTGTAAAGCACTGGAACAGGCTGCCCAGGGAAGTGGTGGAGTCGTTATCCCTGGAGGGATTTAAAACAACTATAGATGTGGTGCTGAGGCACATGGTTTAGTGGTGGCCTGGCAGTGCCAGGTTAATGGCTGGACTTGATGATCTTAAAGGTCTCTGCCAACCAAAATGAGTCTATGATTCAATGCTCAGTACCTCTAATAATTTGTATTATAAATACAATATATACGATATATTATATGTTGGACATTGGGTAAATGGCAGCTGGGTCCACGTGGCAGGGGAACCACCCCACTATTGTGGAGCCACCTTCCTCAGTAGCTTGATTACATCAAGCTTTCCCACATACCTGATCTCTAGTTACACTTGCTTCATTTGGGCTCCTTTTAGTTACCTTCTCCACCTTCTGCCAACCTCTCAGACTTTGCCCAAGGCCTCATGTCACCAGGGAGAAAGGCTCCTTTGGTGGGGATCGCTGTTTCACATTCACTTGAAAGGATAAACTTCTAGACCAGCTCATTGCTCTGGTGACCAGGTGGACACAGCACTGGCAGACTTCTGAAATCACCGCAGACCCACTAGTCTCCAAAAGCTTGTGATATCTGACAGCAAAAACAGGGCTGCATCATTAAATTTACAATAGTGTTAGAGAAGAAAGGGAAGCAGCTTAGCATCATAGCCACTGGGTGAATGCCCTAGCAAATGAAAGTCATTTGAATTCTTACATCATACTTGTCCATGTGTTTTTATTTCTAGGCTGAGCACTAAGCAGGAACTGTCTACTTTCCACTGTCAGTTTGGATGATGCCAAAATCTTTTGAGCACAATCCAACAAGTCAAAGTGGGAGATACTCATTTCACTATAGAACAAGTACTCTGCAAAGTGCTCTGGAGTGTAACAACGGCCCATGTACAGACAGCCCTCAGCCATGGTTTGGTATCCACATCAACAGAGAGCCTTCAGCATTTGCTGAGTCCCACAGTCAGCCACTACCCACAATGTCTCAGATGCCACCCAAAGCAGCTCACCATCTACTCTGATGGAGATACAGTGACAGCCCCCGAGCAACAGCAAGAAAGCAAGGAGAAGAAAAAAAAATTAAGAGTCTAGCATTGGAAGAGCTAAAGTCACCACATTTTTCTCTGTCATTAAAATGGTGGGATAAGATGATTTTGAAAGGATCAAACTATCTTTTTCACATTGCCCATCTTCCTCCTCCTTCCTCCTCCTTTTTCCCATTCTCGCCACCTTCCACAGGCTGGAGTTTTGCCCATCCTTGCCCTTGCACCAGAACCCTTCCTTCCTTTTCTTTTTCTTTTTTTGACTGAACCTTCCAGTCAGTAGCTGACAACCTGCTTAGGGGCTGTCCAAATCTAGGCAAGGTTTGCAACACCTCCTAGGAACCTCATTTCTCACCACATTTCCCTCTGTGTGAGGCTCTGGGTGGGAATAAAATCACAGTCCTGGTCTACACCTGGAGCATTGCACCAGCTCCAAGCGCAGCACAGCAGTGAGCCCATGGTGCATGCTGGCAGGGTGCTGTCTGGGCCTGATCCAAACCTCCACAAAGTTAGTGCCAAAACTCCCACTGACATGAATGGGGTTTGGATCGGTGCTCTGGTGAGATTAATTTGTAGGTAAACTAAGTGCAAGACCCCAAACAAACAATGGTCAGTGGTTGCTGTGCTGATGAGCAGAAGGTAAAGACTGTGGTGGGAGAAGCAACCAGTCAAGAGCAGTAAAGTAGAATAAATTCCTATAGGGTGATATATGGATAACTTCTGTAACTTCTGTTCCCTTTCTGTAATCCCATCCCTGCAAATGTCTTTTATTCACACATACTTTACACTGGCACCTACTTTACCTCTGGATTTGGCATAATACACTGCAGATCCATGCAGCAAGCACATTTCAGAGCATTTCAGACAATACAAATAAAGAGACTATTTCTCGGGTTCCCTCCCATTTCACATTTATCTGGATCTTTCTCCCTCCTTGAGCTAACAAAAGCTATCTCCATAGTCACTGAAGAAATTTTTTACCACAAAACTTGGTGCTTAGGGAAGTATTTAATGCTGTATATTTGGACATAATTTAGAAACTGCCATTTTTTGGGAAGGTGACCAAATCTCCAGGCAGAAAATGTCAGTGAGACCTTTGCTAATTACAGTAAATTAGTGCATGGAAACTACTGCTAGAACTACCTGGAAACTAATACCCAATCTAGATTCAACAAACCCAACTGTCAGCACATCAGGGAGGAGGCTGGGAACCTACAGTCCATAGAGAAGGAAACAGACCTCCAAAGAGGTCTTAAGCTGGGCTAAGCTCTCTCTGAAGTTGCCTGTCTCCCCTCCCCCACCCCACTGTGGAAGCCAAATTTTGCCCAACACAGACCTGCATTCAGAGCAGACATGGAAGCAGAGCTCAGGAAATGGACTGGCCACTCAGGTAACACAAGACTGAGAAGATGAAATCACTGGGATCATTTTTCCTTTCAATCATCTAGTTCTGTGGTGACAGAAATAGATCATTTGGACGCTTGCTTGTGCAGACAAGCAGGGTAGTCCTGGGGATGGCAGCTGCGGTAATCCAAGTGCCCAGGTAAGTTTGTCATGATGGGGTAGGTCCAGGATCAAGCTGGGAGGTCAACCTGTGGGCCCAGTGGGTGTACCAGGATCAGACACTGCCCTGGGATGGCCAGGCAGGGCTGCAGGGAGCTGGAGACCAGCACTGCTGCAGCTTTGCCAGGGCAGGAACTGACAGCCCCAGCAGGATGGAACAGGGTCTTGGGCCATGGGCAGGATGAGGGGAGACCCCAGGGGAGGTCAAGCAGGGCTGATAGAGCCTATTAGTGCTCTCAGGGACCTGACAGTAGCTTAGCTGTAAATATTCAAGGGCTCCAACTTGATCAGATTTCATTAAAACCAATATGATGAACTCATACTTATTCATAACATTTCTTGCCCTCCTTTTCTAAAAGTTAAAAGTCAGTTGCTGTAAGCACATCCCTGAAAACATCTGTGAATGGCTTGTTACTAAGAATACAACCCACAGTGCTATAGGCTACTGCAGTTACCTAAATCTTTACCACTGTTGCAAATTACTTCCATTTGTCAACGTCCCCAACCTGCCCGACCCATATTACAGTATCATTGCCTTTGAGTTTGAATATTCCATGTTGCTGCATTTGTTGCAGAAGGAATTCATTAAAAAGCAACATGAAATTTAAAGAAGACTTTTGCTCACAGATAGCCTGAATAATACTACATTAGCATCCAACAGTCTTTACCAATTTATTCTTGCTCCCTCGTAATAAGCCTGCAGACACTGAGTAAACAGGGGCTCTATCAGAATGAATGATGCAGCGTTTAATGTTTCCTTCCTCATGCACAATAGACAGTTTCTCACTCCATAAATTATTCCATTTGTAAATTATCTGGTAGGTTAATAGATTTTAGAGCCTGAAGGGATTTATGGCATCATCTAGCCTGTATTACCTCTTGTGTAACCACTGCGTGTGTAAGCCGGACAATTTTATCCAGCGATTCCTGGTGAAGAATAAATTATTCTCCCAGACTTATTGCAGTGGGCATCACTATGAATGAAATCCAGAGTCTTTTGCCCTTAAAATTATTTTTAAAGGGAGATTTTCTGAATATATAAGTCACTAGTAGTTAAAGACAGATTATATTTATAATAAATGATAGATGTTATCAAAGTGATTTCAGGCTTCAGTCCACAAAGGCACTTAGGGGTGAATAGCTTTAAACTTGTGTATTGTCCGATAGGTTTCCATGGGACTGCTCCTGGGCTTCCAACATGTAAGAGCTTCGCTAGCTTAACTGTCGCAAAAGCTAACCCAATACGTTTATAAAACAGCATCAGATGAGCCTCAGCGTGGACTAAGGCTCTAGATCAGTAACAGCTGCACTGCAGCAAAATGGCTTCAAGGCAAGTCTGGAAACATTACAGTGTCTGTACGTAACGCCAAGCTCATTTCAACTTCTCTTTGAGTATGATGATCACACGCTTAAAAAAATCAGCCTTGGTATGTAACACTCCAACTTGAAAATCTTCAATTTTACTATCAGTAACCACAAAATAGTGCTCATTCCTTAAGCATAGAACAAGAAATAGTTGGTGTCAGGTGTACGTACTGAGCAGAGGTTCACTTTTTGGTGGTAACTACAGTAGCTGTAGATGTTTGCTTAGCAGAAGCCACCTTCATTTACCTCCCCTTGAAGATGACAGCATTATCACAACAGCTGTGTCATGTCGTAAGCTCAACCTCAAAACAACATTAATTGGAATCCATGGAGAGCACTTGATACTTTCAGGAAAACACAAAACTATGTCACAGCACATCAAAGAAAAGTAAGTTACATGACAAGAAATTGTCAAAATAATATCAATATAGACAAATAAGATGAAAGACGAAATGCAACAAACATTATTGCCAACTTTTGGGAATAATTGTGCAACATCCAGGTGACTGCAAAATTAATTGGGACACTAGGAAAAGAGCAAATTAGCTCATTGGCAAGTTAGTTATGTGCTATGAACCTAGCTAATATTAGCAAGATGGAATAACATGGCTTCAAGGTGAATCTGAAAACTTTACAGAGTCTATACAACAGCAAGCTGATTTCAGGATATCTTCAGATAGCTGATTATCCAGTCTGTACTTTAAAGAGCATCCTTTATTCCCTTGTGGAAACAAATCAGTTCCAGGGGATTGTCCCCATCCCTGATGCTAAAGATTAATTTATCACCACATCTGAATCTATTAATTAAACTCTGAAAAGCAGCAGTAAGATTCTGGTTAATCTTCCTCTCCGAGTTAAGCCTGAAAAAAAACAGTACTTTAGCAGTACTAATGACAAAGCTCCTACCCAATAAGTAGTGCTGTTTTTCCTTCCTTCTCTCCCAAGGCAGTAGTGAATTAGGTACTTGCACTAAAAATCATGGATGAGACTTCTCAGTTAAGACATTTTCCTAGACCTCTGTTTTTGAGGTTGTCATTTGAAAAGAAATTATATTCCAAACCTCTAGGGAAGTTTGTTACTGGCTGTGCAGATGACAAAGTGATGTCTACATGTGGTATAATGAGGAGGAAAAGGAATGGGTTCATAGAGTAAAACACCTACATATCACCTACATACCACGCCATGAGCAACCCATTAGCAGTAGCAGTGCACAGCGTTGCTCCTTGAGGGCATCTTTTGGTTTAGGACTGTTGGAAGGGAATTGAATCTGTGTGCTCCATGACCACTTTGTGCTCCATTACCACCACGTGAATCAAAGCATGCTTAGGGGACAATTGCTCCTAAAGCACACTCCGACTCTGAACTAAAATATCACTGGTACATCGTGTGCAGGCACCGGTCTGCTCTGCTGGGTTCAGAAACAAGAGTAGCAAGTTAATGCTTCTGGCATGACTTGAAAATAGGTCTGCTAGGGCTTTTGGGGATCTCTAATGTAAGCTCAGTACACTGTTACCAGAGGAAAAAATCAGCCCTTCAGATGTTCTCCTATGGCGAGCTGCTGTGTTCTGAGTGCCAAGGCAGTCACAGAAGACTTCAGGACCATGTAACAGAACTGGAAAGAGAAATCAGTTCCCTTCAAGCTTCATACGGAGACTTGAAGTGTTATAAATGATTTGAGGTCAAAACCTTCCAAAACCTGTGATGAAGACTAGAGTTTGAGATTGAAGGACATGGGCACACCCCAAAAAAATTAGGAAAACTGAGAAAATCATTTGCTCACTTGAGACTCACTTGCTCGCCATACAATTCATTCTTAGCTTTCAGCAGTACTTGGAAGACTGGAATCTTTAGCAGAAACATAGGGCTGGAGGAGGGAACAACCATGAGTCCTTGATATTTGAATCCCAAAAAAGAGATTAGCGACACAGATTAGGAACTTTTCTAGTAACAGTAGGTTCTACTTACAGGGGACTCCACTCTCCCTGCCCACATCTGTTTCCTGATCTCCTGCAGTACATTTCTATTCTGGCACTGAAGCGTGCCAACTGCCCAAGCCGTTTTTTTGT
Source organism: Ceryle rudis (assembly GCA_033439905.1). NCBI lineage: Eukaryota > Metazoa > Chordata > Aves > Coraciiformes > Cerylidae > Ceryle > Ceryle rudis. The sequence continues at coordinate 23,520 of JAAGNO010004273.1, read as the reverse complement.
GCATCCATGGTCTAGACACAAAAAGGGCTATAAACTTTTTTTGGGTTTTGTCATTTGGTTGTTTATAAGGAAGTTCTTTCCTGGCATTGGAAAGACTAATCCATGGCCAAACTGATGGTGAACAGAGTTAAGAATAAAAGAGCAAGCTTCACAGTTACACGTGTGTTGTCCTCAGCGCAGACTGATAACTCTAGACAGACTAGTATCACACCACTCACATATCAGACTTGTCTCACTCAAAATTCACTGCCAGAAACTCTCAATCCCTCTTAGGGAAGGTGCTGCTCCCGCAGTGCTCTTGCACGGAGTGATGAAGGGAGATGAAGAACAGGGATGGTCCCAGAGCTTTATCATTCTCACTCTCCCCTAGAGGCTGGACATATACGCCCCCTTCCCTGCACAGCCGGCCCTGAAATGGTTTATGTCCCATTTGTTTACCTTGCCCCAGGATTCCTGTACCGGGACAGGTACCCACATATGCTCCCCATGCAGCTCATTAATGGAGGATCAAACCAGTAAATTTATATAGCGAGTTTCTAGCTGCAGTTCTCTGACAGACTGTGTTTCTTCAGGATTATGTTTTTGGATCCAAACATCACTTTCCTACCCTGCCCATTGGCAACCTTGAATGTACCTTAGCAACAGGTCCAAAATGAGAAGTCTCAAGCACAAAGACATGTTACCACAGAGGGACAACTTGCTGTGCATCCACTACCCTGCAATGGCTGGCTGCAGCAATGTTGTTAAATGTCTGCAGTGAAAGACTTGTGACTGTGATCTGCTTTTGCTACTGCACGTGAGCTGGTAGGAGGTCATTTCTTTCCCTTTTTCATCCTGCCCGGACTCACAGTATTTTGCTGGTTGATTTGACAGGCCCTGTGTAGGCACAGCCTGGGGATGGCTGGAAGCTTGTTTCTGTAATTTCCCACTTCCCTCCTGTCTGAAGGACAGCCTGGCAGTGTGTTTGCAGACGTGGGTCTGGCAGATGCTGGTTGGCAGAGGGCCTAGGGAAGCACCCATGGAGTGGGAAGGAAACATTGGCTGTAATTTAGTGGCTGGGGAGGAGTGGGAAAGATAAAGACAAAAATGGTGCAGATGGTTCTCAGTGCAGTGGGGACAATGAGGCTTCACAGAGGCCGGAAGATAATTGCGGTGTGATTGAGGTTCTGAGGGCACTGACTCAACATAAGAGAAAAAAGCTGTCATGTCCAACAGGACCCTCAGCTCACTCCTAGTAAAAACATACAGATACTGGGGAGGGAGAGGGAAACAAACCCCGCTTGTCCTTTTTTTTGTTTGTTTGTTTTTGTTTTTTTTCTTTGAAGGCTGGTACAATAAAATAGGAAATTTAGAAGGACACTGAAAAGAAATTCTAGGGAAGTAACTTCTTTAAGAACAAACTGTGAATTAACTTCAACACTAAAGTTCAAAATTATTTTACCACTGCACCTCTTTCTACACCAAAGGCTTTCTACAACTCCTCAGTATTTCAAATCAGCTTATTTCAATATTTACAGCATTAACTAGCTACAGTTCCCATATATTCAGAGCCTGTGCACCATATCTAGTTAATGTTTTCAGTAATAAGGAAATAAACTGTGTCAGCAAGAAAATTACTGCAGGTATTTGCTTGCATTATGAAAATGTTTGGGTCAGAGGAGAGCTCCCTCAGGGGGGAAAAACAAAGAGATCCAAATGAAAACAGACATAAACAGAAACACGCTTTACATCTGCATTCATCCTGGTAACCAGCACAAGATAACATCCAGATCAAGATGACATCTAATCTGCACTGAATGACATCCAGATCAATGTCCAGCTTTTTGCATTTATTATTTAACTGTTTGCATGAAAGCATTGGATTTTTTTCACTGTAAAGTTTTAAGAGATTTGGACACGCCTTTCACAAATTAAACAGTCCTGCTTTCTTAGAAATGCTATTCCTAGGCCTTGCTGGCTGGCAGGTCACATGGATTTCAACAGAAACACTGCATTATCTTACTCAAGTTGGCTACATAAACCAGCAGAGATTAAACCAAGAGAAGTCCCATGGGGACAATAAATGGGGAAAAACACACACTCTGGTATTTGATGGACTGTTTATAAAATGTGAACACTTTAAATTGGCTGTATCTACAAGAGCTCACAGACCTTCTGTATTTCTGAGATTTAGGTTGGTATATTTGGGGGGGGAAGGAGGGGTGCGACTTGGGGCTTTAGATGGGCTTTTTTGTGTTTGTTTGGGTTTTTTTTTTGTCTCCTGGGTTTCTCACAATATACACTGGAGTTTTCTGTTGGTTTACCTTCCTTCCCCTAACAACAACAAAATCTCTGGAACTGGCACTGGCACTCTGGATGCCTAAAGAAGCAATTCTTCAAATAGAGCCATGCACAATTTAATTTCTCTTAGGGTCTTAATAACCACAATATCTTTCAAACATAAAGTACACGGCTTCCTTTCAAAAAGAAATCTTCAGTTTTTACATACCTACATTATTCCCCTGCTAAAGAGATGATTTCCAAACCTCAAAGCAACAGAGGCAGCTACTTAGTTATCTGAACTTGTATATTATCATTGTTTATTATTTATATCCTGGTGGCATTGTATTCTATGCAGTGCAATAGAGATGAAGACAGTCCCCTCTGCATCATACAGCTTGCAGTCATAACTCTAGCCAACAAGAAAAAGGAAGGGGAAGATAGTCTTGATCTCTCTGTCCCAATTCATCACTGTCATTAAAACAGTGATTATTTGGTCTCAAAACTATTGGACATGTATCTACTATGGAAAATAGTGATACTTACCCAGATAACTAGAGAATTTTAGAGACTTCTCCAGAGACATAATTTCAGCAGTTTCAGCTTCAATGCTGTATGTGGAAGCCCCAGCAAATGTCACAAACATGGGCTGTGTGTTCCTGTGAATCCTAATGGCTTAATAACACAAAGTGCATACAAGACAACCCAAATTCATTATTAAATAAAACAGGCAAAAAGCCCACTTTGTATCCCTCGTGAATTTTAGATGTCTGAGTCATGGTTTCAAACATGTGGGGCTTCAGATTGTGCCCCAGCATTTTGTTACTGCTTCCTCTGAGTGGGGCAGCAGTCTCATCACCGAGAGTCTTCTTCATGCTATTATGCAGCGTGTAAAGAAATGCATCCTCGGTCTGTACATTTAAAAGTATGAATCAGCAACATTCTCATCTCGTTCTTTTCCTGTTAGAGAATGGCTAAACAAACTAGCAATGTAACCTGAAACAATAGACGATAAACACTCAATGAATGTTGAACTGGTTGGTTTCTGGTTTACAGGCTCTTGCGTTGGGCTCCCACCAGCAGGAGGTACAGATATGCCAAGCATAATTAAAAATGTTATTTGCAAATATAATTCACAGTTCATTTATGGTGGGAATTGTTTGCTTCTTACCCCTCAGGAATTTTCACTTGGTTGACTGAACAAAAGAGAAATATTTCTTTATTTTAGGAGTTGGATATAGGAAAAAGATCCTAGTGTATTTTCTTTATAATCACCTTGTTCTCACTTTTCCCATTTTACCTTTGCTATGTCACACTGGGTCTCATAGGCTGCTGTTCAGTTAAGGGGAGAAGCACTTTAATTAAAATTAAGGGGTGCACTTTAATCCAGAACACACCAATAGGAAAAGCCACATAAGCACTAACTGTGGTGAAAAAAGGACTGAAAAATGGGAACTCCAACTTAGAGTCAAGCTATGTAATGAAACTCCATATGAAATATCTATGGAATTAATTCAACATTAAAACAGAAGACTGAAAGCTGCCAGCTGAGTCATCAAGTACCAAAAGATTCAGCAGGGCAGTAGTGACTGAGGGTAACCTTTCTGATCACCTTAAACCAAAGGTTACCTTTACTGCCTCCTGCTAACCAAATACCTCTCAAGAATTTACAGGGTAAAATTAGCCTAAAAGCTTAATTCTCTCGTCTATCAGAACTTTCTCAGATACCGCCCTTCATATGTAACACAAGTCCTCTCTCACCAAGCCACCATGACCTTAAATTCCTCAAGACTGAGCTCTGTTATGCAGTCTAGGTGAGACTACTATACTATCTAGTATACAGCTACATGTACCCAAGTAATCAGCAGGTTTATAAAATCCTGCTGCACTGTCATGTCATCCATTCTTACACACACCACCTGTTTGCAGGCTCATCTGGTTTTTTGTTTTTTTTTTTTTTCTTCCATCCATCTGTTATGCCTTTTACTGTCTTCACTGGTAAGCTCTGTGCTACATCTTTGTATAGTAACTAGAACAAAATGACACCCACCAGCACTGAGGTATTGACAAAGCTAACGCCAGAGTGGTAATAACAGGACCCTGTCCCAGTACAATTTTCACCTGAACCAGCTGAACTCACCTAAAGGAAACAAAGGCTGCTACTCCAGCCTTTTATATATTCAGGATTTTTATTCATATCACAATTAACCATTTCTACCATTACAGACAGTGCTGAATGCTTTTATTTGCACAGTAGTACATCTTCCCTGCACTAATGAGTAAAGCACTGACCTCTTGGCAGGTAACAACAGAAGGGCTTGCTGTTCCTCTGTAGTGGTGACAGCTCCCTGCAATGCTGTAATAAGCATGCTGTGACAACCAGGAATGACACCATCCAGAAGACAATCTGAAAAACATTACAGTAATGTTGACATGAATTAAACATTTAACCCTGTAATCTCTCTACAGAGAACATAGCATTGAACCCACATCCAGCTGGTTGCTGCAAGCAGGACACCATGCAGCTGCACTGAGCTGGACTGGGACAGCGCCCACTTTGGGTGTGCAGAATATGTCAGGAAGGGAAATGTGTGGGAAGATCAGAGGTTTTGGTTCCTTCTCGAGCAAGCAGAAGAGTGTCCCTTGAACGCCACACCTAATGGTATGTCTACACAGATATTTAAATATGTGAACACCTTGGCATAAAGTAACTGGGAAACCACCTGCCTTTGCTCCATCTCTCACAATCAAGTGTGCTAAGGTGTCAAGCAACAGAATATTTGTAACCCTCTCCTTTTATTCAAGGTTGCTTAAGCTGTTAGTATTTTCTTTCTTTTATATTTCCGTGTTACATTTGCAGGAAGGAACTTCTCCTTCCCTGTGTCTGGAAGTCTTTGATTTATGGACCAACTAACCATTTCTCTTAACTTCGACCTCAAATCTAAAGCAATCTGACTGTTTGGACAGGGAAACATAGCAGCTTCCTAGAATCTGTGTCCATCCAAGCATTCTCTCAGCACTGGATATTGGCACAGCCAAGTAAATCCACAATTACAAATCCCTTACCAGCTCAAGAATGTATCCTACAAAGGCTGTATAATCAGGTAAATAGTCATGACTGCTATGTTTAATCCCCCCACCTTGTATGTGCCCATCCGAGACACTGAATCTCAACAACCTTAAAAATAAGAAATGCTCATCAGTTGCCAGGTTTGAGTTCTAGGGCAGCTCTTCACATGGGACCGGCTCAAAACAGAATAAAGAGTGGAGGATGAAACAAAGTGCCTCCAGACTCCAAGGACTGGGTGAATTTTCCCTTACAGCAGGGTTGTGATATATGTTTCCATTTTTCATACAGAGCTATTGGCACTTTTTGAAGTTCAGTTTACATCTTGACAGCTCCAGGTCAGTGCTGCAGAACAAGAGAAGCTAGGTGGGTCAGGGCCCTCTCTCAAAGTCCTAGTTGTTTCAAAAAGTTTTTTCTAGTTATAAAGAAACTGGATGCTCCCTTAATGAAATGTTGCAGCACAGACAATTTCCTTTTGATAGTGATGGCGTACAGACGCTTAATACTTTTTTTCTCATTCATTCCATCCTGCCTGTACCACAGACTTCCATCCCTTTTCTTATGGAAACATGGCTCAAACTTGAGGTTTTCAGAACTTCTTTCATTCTCATTGTAAAGACAAAAAAAACAGATCGCTCCACAACAAAATGCCATGAAATAAAACGCGTATTGCCCGAGTCACACGGCTTGTCCCATCAAAAAAGTAGCTAAATGCTTCTGACATTGCCAATAGGTGCTTATATAAAAGAGAGTACATAAAACAGAAGTAACCTGCCCTGCAAACTACTGGCACATATAGAAGTAATACCCTGTGCAGGTATCCAAAATGCAACACTAGAGTCAAATCCATATTTGCCCGTGGCTTTGCTAACGTTACAACAGGAATGCTTTTGTCTCCTTTGCTTTCTTTAATTAGTGTGACATCCATTACTGAGATGCAGCAATAGTGACATTCCAGGAAACAATGTCTGGCTCTTGCTAATCAGAAAAAGAGCTGTATATCTTGCGAGGAGAGACTGGTTTTAATTTATGCCTATGGGATTCTGATATTGAAATACTGGCTTTAAATATCTGATCCATGGGGAGCTACTGCTGCACATTAATCCTAAACTTATCAGTTGTTGAGCTGCAATAAGACAAAAAGAGCAAGAAGTGACATAATGCTAAGTGACATAGCACTGGGAATGCCATACCATATGCAGGAATGCACTCACCCATGAAGTACAGTACACCAATATTCACCCCCTACACACAGCCTGTACTATTCACTTTGAGAAAGAGCCAGCTTCAGACAGCTCAGCATAACCACTGATCCACAAAGAGAAAGTTATATGGAACAGCAACACAGCCCATTAGAGAGACTTGTGATTATATCATCAGTTTTGCCACTTCATCTATTATTTTCTTTGGCTGTGATGATTCATACTGAGATATTTGACTGAGTCATCTTCCATGCAGTCTCTTACAAAAAAAAATAGAAAAAAAAGAAAAAAAAAAAGAAAGAGAGAGAGAGAGAAGGGAAGAAGAGAAAGGAGGGGAAGAAGAGAAAGGAGGGGAAGAAGAGAAAGGAGG
>JAAGNO010004272.1:0-12436 GCA_033439905.1 Ceryle rudis | reverse complement strand
GCCGGGGCCTGCGCGGCCCGGAACGACGTGGAGCTATTGGAAGCGGGGGAGACAAAACCGTGACTCGAAGGTAGGTCCGGAAAGCGAGTCTAGCGGCGCCGGGCCTCGGGACCGCCTCAGGCCGGGATCCGCGCTCCCTGCCCGCGTCCCTGGGGGCCGGGAGTCGGCCCCCGCTCCGTGCGGCCCGGGGTGGCGCATCTCGTGCGTGAGGAAACCAGGCACTGCAGGGCGCGAGGGCCTTTTCCGCGGCCTCTTGGCCGATGGCGGTACAGATGTAGCGCCTGCAAGGAGGAGGCAGGGGAGGGCAATGGGAGTGGGGCAGCAGCAGTGCTTTGGGTGGCAGCCTGGTCTGTGTTACGTTTAAGCCTGCGGTGAGACTCTATGTGTTGAAATGTTCTCGGTCAGAGGATAAAGAAGCATTTTGGCAGATCTGCTGGAAAAAGCTTTTTTGAAAGTGGTATTGCGGAGCTACAGAATTGCTCCCTCACAAGATGACTTGGTTAACATGTTATTGTGACCTCTTTTAACGGTTAACTTGCGGCCTAGAAGTTGTGAAGCCAAACAAATAAATATTTTCCTGAGTTCTGTACAAATATGTCATGAGATAATTGTGCTTGTAGGGTTTATGAACAAGTGGGGAACTACCGAATTCAGTTTAAAAGACTTTTATGGACTTCGTAGCCCACATTATCATTGTAATAATTTTAAAAAATGTGGTGGGGGACGTGAACATAGATGATGTAAAGTCAGGCGCTGCATTCTTGTAGATGTAGTTTACTGCTAATAATGAGAGTGAAACATGCATAGAAAGGTGCATTGTCTTAGCTACTTTGCAACACAAGAAATAACGAAATCTGGGGCTGTTACTTTATTGATTTGCTCCCTTTTGCACTCCACGTGTTGTTTTTCTTCTTTTCTAAAAATAACTGCACAAGCCATGCAATATGTTACTTGGTCATCAAGCTTTTCTCATCTCATTAGCCTCATTACCATTTTCATTACTGTCTGGGATTGATTATAAATCTAACATCCAAGAGGAGAAAGGATGGCCCCAGCTTTTTGGTCTGTCTGTAATTTTCACTGTGGAATGTTTAATAAAGACCCATATTTAACAATAAAGCCCTTGAAGTTAAATCATTTAATTGGTTTACACTATTCGATCTCACAAATCATTAGATGAAACACAAAAAGGGCCAGCCTGTCATATGATAGTTTAGTATAGAAAAACAGAATTATAGAAGGACAAAAATGTACCCAGAAATATACTGAACATGACAGGGGATAGAAGTTATTTTTTTCAAGTCTTTAGGAATAGTTGATTTGGGAAAATATACAACAAAAAATTATCACTCTTGAGACCAAATACCAAATGTAAATGTTAGATAACTTGTCAGGGAAACAGTGACGGACCTGTAAGAAGTGTGGTGCAAAGTGCTGTAATTCCGCTAGATGTCAGCCAATTCAACTAGTAACTCTACTAACCGACTGTTCAAAGGGAATCCCCGCTCTTTGGTTATGTGGGGCTCTGAAGTCAGAGCTGCTGTTCCTTATCGTTGTCTTCCACCTCTTCTTAAACGTTAGTGATGCTTTCTCACTGCCCCCTTTTTCCTCCAGTGTCTTGGTTTTTCATGCTCCTTGTGTAGGCAGAGGTTTATCAGGTTGGACTCCGTGCTATGCTATGCATCATCGTTAATATTTCACCAATTTAGCTTGGGGTTTTTTTGTTTGTTTTGGGTTTGGTTTGGTGGTTTTTTTTGTTTCTTTGTGGTTTTTGTGTGGGTTTTTTTTTTTGTTTGGTTGGTTGGGTTTTGGTTTTGATTTTTTTGTTTGTTTTTATTAGATACAGTCTAAGCACACTTATATGGTTAAAAATACTGAACAAAATAGAGAAAAAGTAGTTTCTTGGACAAAGTTCTTTCTCCGTACATATGCAACCACGTTTTTAAGGTTTTACTTATACCATTTATACTTTGCCTATAGTAATGATTCAATTTAATTTTCATGCTTGTGATTGAATTCCAGCTGCTCCTGTATCAGCTGGTACAGCATGTGGCAGAGTCCAACAGTAAAATGAGATATATTTTCATCTTTAATTTTCTAAATTGTCACTTGTAGGAAGAGAAAACTCTGTCAAATTCATAAATGAAGAATTAATTAGAACTCCAATTTCAAGATACCTATGTGGTTCCTTAATGAATTACAAGGCTTATTAGTCATTTTGCTAGATACTTACAGTGTTATTATAAGCCAAAGAATATTCTGTGTTTCATGCAAAAGCTGACAAAAATTAGACATTATAAAGTGTTATAAAATAGATTTTAAAGCCAAAGAGATGCTTTTAGGCTAAGGTAAGTGTGAGAGAGATTTCAAGGGAAGAAGAAAGAATTAAATAAAAAGGACATACAGGAGACACAGTAGAAGGGATACATTTTTCTTTTATTTTTGGAATTAATCACAGAACAAGATCAGACTGCTTCAGGTACCCACAGAGTATAAACATAGTCTTCCTGGGCAGGATTAAATTCAGCCATTTGCTATAATCGTAATGAAAAGATAACGTGACTTCACTGCTCAGGAAAATGGGGCTGCCCTGCAGAAGCGTTCTTGCTGGTGTTACACTCATGCTGAGGGTCCTACCTGCAGATGCAAGAACACTTCAAGTTAAAATCCAACATTTGGGCAAGGTTCAGCGTACATGTATCAATGTTCCTCCATATCATAAGGCTTAAGAATGTTGTAGTCAGGATATTTTTTCCAAGTTTATTAAAAATTGTCATGTTTTTCTCTTATTAAATACTTCTGTTACAGTATTTTAGTTCCTTTCTTTGTATTTGGTGGTTAGTATTTTTTCAGTGATGTATTTCCTTACTGCTTCCTTCAGCCTTCTTAGTTCTTAAGGCATGTTTAGGTTTCAGTGGATAGGCAAAGCATGTTTTGTTTGCTTTCACCTTGGTATTTTAGTGTGTGTGTAGTGATGGTAACCATTTCTTCTCAGGGATGACAGAGAGAGGTAGTTTCCAAATCACACAATTGTTTGTCATGCTACCAGAAACTTTCTGAGGAAACTAAGTTCCTTGTGTAAGCTGCATGAAAAGGGAAGTGGCAAATCTACCATTCAAATTTGCCCTATTTTAGCCATATCTGATTAGAACTCCAGCAGATAAAGTCTGTGTGCACCTCAGGGTGATTCCATCCCAAATAGCAGAGGCTTGAAAACAAGGAGGAATAATGGAACTTAAAACAGAAGTTGTTAAGCAGTTTAGGTATGTGGTGTGCTCTCATTTTCCCAAAGTAGTTGTCTGTGAGGTTGTACAGTCTAATCAAACAATCCATTCTGAATTACATGCATATTATAATTTCCTAATTTACAGGAATTAATTTTAATATTACTGATCACTTAATGTAGGCATAGCTTTGCTGTTCAAAGACACATCCCTTCATGCTGAAGCACAGGCTCTGCCCAGTTAAAACAGGTGGTCTACTGCTTACAAGACTGTAGACTTTAACTTTAGTAAAGAAGCATCAATAAATAAAATTTTAGGGGATGAAAAATCCACGGTACTCCCATGTTATTATTATCTGTAGCTCTCATCTTTTCCCTTATTCATGAAGAGGATACGGTAGAACTTGGAAAAGTTTTGGAGAAACATGACAAGGACAGTGGAAGGCAGAGAAAAGCTTTCATGCCAGTGACAGCAGGTAGATTGGCTTCTTCAGCCTAGAAAAAGGACTATTAAATGACGATAAAACATTAGAAAAAACCTAGTAGCATAAAAAGTGATTGATCCAGTAAAGGAATGAGGGGGCATCAAGGAGCCAGATTCAAAACAAATAAAAAGCATGTGTTACTCACATCATGCAGAGGTAAGATGAAAATCTCAGTTCCCCTGGATTTTGCAGATATTGAAAGTTTTGCCATAAGTTCAAGGGGAGAGGGGATAGGTTCAGGGAAGCACCAATGCACTGTGACTGTTGGATTCTGCTGTCCTTCCCCAGGCATCTGGTGTTGTCTGGAAGTATGCAGAACTAGATCAGCTCTTGGCCTGACTAGGTATTGCTGTTTTGATATTCCAACTATATTACATAATTTTTCTAACTAATTCAGTGTGAAACACTAAGTCAGCTGTCTTGTTTTCAGAGTAATTTTTGTTTTTCAAGATCATGTGCAAAAGGAGGTAGAATGAAGATGTAGATAAATATCCTGAGGTTTAGATTGGACATTAGGAAAAATTTCTTCACTGAAAGGGTTGTGAAGCACTGGAACAAGCTACCTTGGGAAGTGGTGGAGTAAATAAATCCCTGGAGATATTTAAAAGACATGTAGATGTGGCAGTTAGGGACATGTTTTAGTGGTGGACTTGGCAGTGCTGGGTTAACGGTTGGGCTCTATGATTTTAACAATGTTTTCCAACCTAAATGATTATGTGATCCTAATTTCATAAATGCAAGGGGTTCATCAGTATATGTTAATCAAGTGGATCACTTGAAGTGTAGTTCCCTCAACAGAGACTTTTATAAACTTTGTGTCATCTTAATTAGTCTAGTTGATGCATCTGCATACATGGAGATGCATCTGTTCATAGAATTAAATTTCACTACTTTTTGCATCTGTCACTCTGGAACAAGCTGATGCAGCTCTGTCACCTATCTGAATTCTGTGTTGACTTGTGGATGAACATTGCTGTTTGCTAAAGAGATACTGAAGTAAAGATGCTGATGTTAGCCTTGGGAATCTGAGTTCAGACTTCTATTATTATTGCTGTCTAGAAGCTATTTCACAAGACAGTTCTCAGCCTGATTTGACCTGGGTTCCAAAATGGCCTTGCAATTCCTTTTCTCTGCAATTCTCTGTGTGGGTCAAGGCTGTGATAATATTTGCAGTTCTACAGTTTGAAAACATCCATATTTTTTGAACTATTCTGTAAATTTAGAAATCACACCAACTTTCATTTCTATTTGAATTAGACTTTATTTCTCAGATACTGCAAACATGCAAATTTTCCACTTCTCTTTTTGAACTTTATATATTCAATTTTGTATATAATTTAAAATTTACTTATATAGTATGTCATTGAAGAATGCTAAACTTATTTATATGCCCCATAATCTTTTATATCTTTTGTTACAGTCTGTACCCCGCCTGCTTTAATAAGCAGTGGAGACTAACACTTATCATACTGGCTAAGGTCATCTAACTGTTTGGCTCAGCTGTTAATAGTTGTGTCTTAACATAATATTATAAACTTTTCAGATTCAAAAGATTGTTTTTGCTCTCCCTCTGCCTGGAAAATTGGAGTCTTGGCAAGGACTCTTTTTTTTTTTTACTGTGAGGAAGTGTATTTTTTGACTGGCATCAACTGTATGTTTCAGATACAAGTATCAACAAAAATGCCTACACCAAGGAAGCTCTCAGGTTTTGGCATTGTGCTTAGAGTTTCTGCCACTGTGCTTTTCCTCTGTCTGAATTCTGCCAGTATGTTTAGAGGAACAAATAAAGCAGCAGCAGCAGCCATACACATGAAATGCATATGCTAAAATATTCAGCAGTTCTTCATATATGAAAAATTCCTCTCTATTATAAATGTGTATACATGATTATGTACACTATTTCAAGAGCTTATTTCTTGGCCTCTGTGATGTTTACAGTTATTTCACAATGTTTTGACTCTTGAAGGAAGGATCATGAAATTGCCTTGGTTTTTTGTTGGTTTGTTGGTTTTGTTTCTTTTTTTTTTCCCCATAAGCAAATACAGCCACTGAAATCTCTCTGAAAGTCAAAATGTTCCTGAAGGCATTCCAAACAGCACTTAAGGAAATCATAAACTTACCAGTTTAAGTTTCACTAGCCATGTAGACAAGTGGCTTCTCAAAAGGTGGATACACAAAACACAACATTTTTATATACATTTTCCCACCACAATGATAAAAAGAAATTATATTTTTCTTAACTGTCAACTTTATGGGTTTTTTTGAATGCAGAATTGCTCTGGTTGTTTCATTGGAGAAATACAGTATATACTATTAAACATATCTTAAAGTTTCCCTTATGTTATGTGAAAGACTGAACGATGTCAAGACTAATTTGAGGTGGGTTCTGCATCTTTGACAGCTATATGGGTTTTATAATGATTTTGTCCTACAGCAGAATACAATATTCTCTGTATAATAATTATTCTGCATAATAATTAATCTAGAAAGACCTTCTAGTGTCAGGTGGACACTTGCAGAAGTTGGCAATCCTCTAAAAATTCTGAACTAAAGTACTGTGATACTGATTTGTCCATTCATTAAATCTACAGCCAACTTCGGTGAACTTGCAAGGGAATTCTTGAATTCTTCCATGGATGTTCTGTCTCCACTTTCTGCTGTGCTTTGCTCTACAAATACTTTTTGGCTCCTCTATCACACTATGTCATGGCAAGATTTCTTTGTGCCTCAGAAGTCGTCCTTCCCCTCTCTTCCCTTTGTAAGCTGCTTACTGCCTCTCTTTAGTCATCTTTCTGCTGAAACGTTTGTATCTCATTTCGTGCTATCTTCATGCAAAAGGGCAATATTTTAAAATGCTTTGAATATAGATCTTGTATATCTTAAGATGCTGTTAAGCCAGAAGATGTTTTTGGCAGCTATTAATTGGCATTCGACATAGTAAGTACCGACCTGATGGACATTGCTTTCTTATAACGGTACCAGGAACTTTGTATCCCCTTGTATTCCATCACCCCTTTCCCTCTTCCATCTCAACATTTTCACACACCTCAGACAGTTCTGATGATTGGTGCATGGTAATGTAATTCTCAAGTGCTGGACCAAGAATGTAAGCATGAAGTGATGTTACATGGTTACATGAAGTTATAGTAACTTGATGACATTAGGTCTCATCTTGCTCAGAAGTAATTAATAAATGTCCTTGATCTAGCTGTTCCTAATGCAAGAGTCATAGATGTTTCTATTCCCAAGTAAGAGCTACGAAAGTGGGATTTTTCTCAAATATAATTGCAGGAAAGTTATCTTTTCCAAGAACACTACTTGTTCCAACTATTTTTTTTTTCTCTATATTTATTAAAAAAATATGTTACCTAATTTGAAAAAGACCTTTCTTCAGGGTAAAGCTTATACAGAGCTACAATTGTAAAATTTGGATTTTATTCTTTTTTTTCAAGCTTCTCTTTCGGGGAAGAGAAAAGAGACTCTTTCACCGTACAAGGGATCAAAGTACAGCTTGAATCCTTTGAGTTTTATTATTACTCTTGAATTAGTTCTCTTGGATATTTTTCAGGGTCATATTATTTTAGCAGAGGTCACAGATACTAAAAATGTAACCTAGTACATAACTAAAATATTAATACTACATAGGAGCTTTGACATCAGGAGATCTCAGGATAATTATATTTTTCAGTATTTTTCTACCTCCTATTTTCAGATTTTATATAATATTTTCCTATTTTGTATGGTTTGGGGTTTATTTGTTGGATTTTGTTTTAGTGATTTTTTTTTTTAAGTATGACCATGAACTGACATACACATGAATAACTTCCATGATGTTACTCAAACAAGATTGACCAGTTCTTGTCCTCAAGTTCTCTATGTTCTGTGAAGGTGTTCCTTTTTTATGTAATTATTCCCTGCAAGGTCAAGGGACACCATGAAGGGTGGATTTACTTTGGATGGAGAGAAGGGGAAGCACATTCTTGGATTAGTCTCATGGAAATGACAGGGAAAAGACCATAGCAGTTGTACCTACATAAGTCTCATTCACTTGGGAATTTCTTTTATAAGGACCTGCCCGAAGACAATGGCTGGACTCCCCAGTTTAACAGCTTTTCAAAACTCAGCTGGTCAAAACTCAAGCAAGTCAGGTTAGTTTTGAAGTTATCCTTGCTTTGAGCAGGGGTTGGGACTACATGACCCCAGAGATCTTTTCCAGCCTAAACTTATTATTCAGTGCCTGACTTTAAGAAATATCATTTTGCATGTTTTCTAGCATTTATGTGACAGTAACATAGCCAACTATTAGAGGATTTTAAAAATACTCAAACAACGTCAGAGTGATGGTGCAACCTATTACTAGTCTTTCATGAAGTTTTAACTGTAGACCCACCTAGTCTGCTCACATTACGCTTTTTCTTGCTTGAATGTGGATTTCACACGTCATTGTGATCTTTACATATTTATCTTGTACGGTCATATATATCCCTGGATTTAATTAATGTATTTTGATATTTTTATTACTTCCTAGAACTTGAAACAATGAGTCAGGCTGGTGAAGAAAGTTCCAGTTCCAGTGACACAGAATTGGAAGTTGAGAAGGAGCAACCTATCTGTGCTCTAGCTCCAACAGTTTATAGCCGAGATGAGGGATCCACTGATGTAACAGCAAGTCCTGCATTTCAGTGCTTAGATGAGGTACCATGTACTCCAGCTTTCTCCAACTGTACAAGTGCATATTGTGTCCAAATCAATTAATCTGAAATGTATATTTTCTTGTTGGTAGTTTAAGGTTGTTACCATAGGCTATCTGTAGGTTCCCTGTTTCTTCTCTGATTTTTTTTTTTTTCCAAGTGCTAAGAACATTTTGTGAAGTAGAAACATACATGGGGCATATTCCTACTTGTAGGGAACGGTGTGCTTAATAGGTAACCACATTATTTTTTTCAGTGGTCATGTCCTTAAGGGAAATGATATTAGAGAGGTCTTGTTTTTGTCATATTCTAGCTATAGAAGTAATTGCATCATGATTTTTAGAAAGGCTTAATACTTGCAGGAAAAATCCAAGCTAAGTGGCTTCTGAGGCACTGATAACTGATGCTGATAAAAGAAACTTTTTGGAACTCATTTTCTTTCGCAGAGTTTTCTGTGTTAAGGAAACTTTAGAATACTAGATATACTTTAGAATTTAATGTATCACATATCAAATGGAATCCTTAAAAATAACATGTCAAAAGACATATTAAGAGATCACATAATCCAGAATTTACACTGAAGTAGATTCTCTGCAGATACTTACCTATTTTGTTCTTTAACACTTGAATAGATTGAGATAACTCCTTAAGGTATCCTTTTCCAGCACTTCATCACTGCTAGAGTTTTTTGAAAATAAGATTTTCCTAAATCCCAGTTTTTATTTCCTTTGGAGTGTATAATGCAGCTTTCTTCTTGTCTTTCCCACAGTGACAATGGAGAGCAATCAATTTCTGCCCTCTTTATAGTATATCCTGTCTTATATCCTCAGCAAGATTTGTTCATACTTCACATTTTTCTTAAAGTTTTTACTTTCAGTTATTTTACCTTGGAGTCTTTCCAGCTCAGTTTGCTAGCCTAGTTTGCTCTCTCTGCCTTAGACCTTAGGTCAACAGAAAGGAAGGGGCAAGAATTTGCAGTGAAGAGGAAAGAGGGATGCCCTTTCCTATCCTGCTATTAGATCATACTGAACATAGCATGAAGCTGCACGGTCAAGCTCTCTCTAATCTCTACTGAATTCAAGTGAAATATACAGGAAGGAGATTTTCACTGAATTTATACTCATCCTTTTCATGCAAAGTTGGTATTTTTATGCAATAGATGATGATAGAATACATTTTACCTCTCCATCCTTGTATCATCCTAGTTACAACGCTAACTGTTACTGCTAAAGCAGCATAGGACATACTGAAATTTCCATTTGAATAGATAAAATGACAGAACATAACATGAAACTGGATTAAATGTTCAAAATCACAAGATTAGGCACAATGAAAATAAAAAGACTGATTAACAAATGACCTCCTGCCCAGAGGTCTCATCATTTTTCTCCCTGTAATTTTGCCCCTTCCCTGCACTGCACGGTAGCATTTTTTTCCCTCTGGAGACTCAAATTGTTTTTTCCTTTTCTCCACCTATTTCAGGCTTTCCCATTTGAATGGGAACATAAATAAAACACAGGTTTTCACAATCATGCTGTTGATGCTTAGTTTGAAATCTGTTATAGTCTTCAGATCCTTTTCTGTTGATTAATTTTTATTTTGTTACCCAAACCACAATTAATCCCTACTCTATACATTTAAGAAAGTGACGAAAGGCTCACAAATTCTCCTGGTTTATCTTTTTGATTTAAGAGCCTATGCAAAAATTTGTTGGCACAGGCAGTAAAGACAGATGCTGTCTCCACCCATAGGAATGTGACTGCTAATTAAATAAACCTTTTTAAACTTTGCTGATATGGTCACCTGGGGAGTCCTCTAGGGGTGATAACGTGGGATTATAGGGATGATAAAAGGTAGAGTGTGGGGATTTTTTGTAAGAGGTTTCAGCAAGCAAGCAGTAGTTTACATAGTGAACACTAAACCAGTGGGTCATTGTGATTGTTCCAATTGGTGGTAACTCCTACAAAAAAAAAATGTAGATGAGTGTGGTGAATTTACAGATGCCTTTAAACAAAAGGAGTGGGAGAGAGCCAGCATAATTACACTCTTTCTATTGAGACATTCTTTTTACCGCAATGCCAGGAGGCTGTTGGATGTGTTCAGATTATCACAAAGCAGGTGATATTTCTGTTCTTTTTTGAAAAGCATATTTGAAAGCATTTATGCTCTTATAAAGTCAAGTGTGTATTTTGTCCTACACATAGGAACCACAGCTCTTGAAAGCTGTGAGACTAGGAGAAGGAATAACCTTTAGCTGAAACATCTTGTGTTTTGGCCTTTTCTCAGCAATTACTGAGACTTGCAAGACATAAAAAGACAAGATATTGCTGTCTTATCTTCCAAAGCTATCTCTTTCTTCTCCTATTCTTATCCAACATATGTATTTGAGATCAGATATTCCAAAGCAGGGTGACCTCGTTCTAAAATGGTAAATCTACCTGGGTTTTGCTTACGATGTTTGTCAGCACAACCACATGGTGAGGAAGTGAGAGCAATATTAACCAAAGATGTATTTGATAAAAATATCCAGTGGTGGCGAATCATCTGTTATATGGATTAGATTACTTTAAGTGTTAAAACGGTTTATTTCTGGTTTACTTATTCAAAAAACCTGTGCCCAAATACTCCTTAATGAATGCAGCCTTAAGGTTCTGCATGAGAAAGAATCCTTATCTTTGGGTTTAGCATATAGAGGTTGAGCTGAAGAGGTAAGCAGAGTGGTTTCTATAATCTGTCCAAAGGAAGAGAAGAGAATTTCTGTTTCTCAAAGTGGATCGTACTTCTCCATAGAAGTAATTGATTCCATGTAACCGCTTAAAAATAAGTATATAATATATATTTATTTTCTCCTGTGTAGTTCTAAATGTTGTACTATTTCAGTAGAAGTGTAATATTATTTAAACTTACAGTTTGTCTTAATTATATGAACATAATTAGGTAATTGGGGATTTTTTTCCAGTTACTCATTGTTTTCCAAATGTATTCTTCTTTTACTGAGATCAGAAAAGTTTGATGAACAAGGACTTAAAAAATAATATTGATTCATATCTTATCAGTATGACTTGTGTGAAGATTGGATTTGACACAACATTTTAAAACACGGTTTTGTTTCTGGTTACCATTGAGGCTGATAGCCAAATTCATTTCTGGCAGAAGTACTATAACTCCATAAAAGTTTCATTAAAGCTGTGAATGAAAGAGGTCAATTTGGGCAGTGGAATGTTTGCATTTAGCAGGGCCTGCGGATAGAATTGCTCAGCCATGATGTCAATGTTTTCAGGCCCATGTATGTCATATTATTTCTCTCATCTCCTAAAAAAAAAAAGAACCAAAAAAAAAAAACCCCACAGAACACATTTATAAAAACTATATTTCAAGTCTCTTTCTTAATGGGCCAGTATTTAGTTCTTATCTTTTTTTTCGGTATGAAAACTTTAAATTGCATCCTTCCTGGTTTGATATTTCTATGACATTTATTTCTATGACATAGAAGCTAAGTGAACTTGGCATCTTTTTGTTAAAGATACATACTTTGTAAACTCTTGATTGGGCATTCACTTTTATCTCTTCCAAAATACAAATAGTTTCAAAAAGATGTCTGAGGTTTCAACCTGTGGTATTATCTGGCAGCTGAGGTGTCATAAAATGGATCTCTTAAGAACTATTGCCACTAGCAGTTACTCTCCTGGCACTTCACATAGTCATCTCTGTTGATCATCCAAAGTTAGCTGTGTTTTCTTATTGCTTCAATTTTTACAGAAAATCAATAAAAGAATCTATGAGAATTTTTTCTATAGTCCTCTTAAACATTTATGACAGTAGTACAGCTTTAACAGTGTGACAATTTTATTACACCAAGGAAAAACAAAAATAATGCTTGCAACAAGTAGATGGAGTTACTCTTTGTAAAACTAGTGCACATTGATGGGGATTCAACAACAGTTCCAGGCAGGTAATATTCAAACTTCTGTAACAACATAACACTTTTTTTTTTTTTTTTTTTTTTTTTTTAAGAACTCAGACAGGGCTTTTGTGGG